>SJYC01099047.1:0-45045 GCA_006408675.1 Madoqua kirkii | reverse complement strand
CCAGCTCTGCGGCTCTGTTTACTGAACAGACTGTTGTTCCTACTAAATTACCTTTGGTCCTTTAGTGAAAACTCAGTCTTTTTTCTGTTCTGCTGCTTCATGGACCTGTTCTAACACCCCACTGTCGAAACTACTGCGGCTTCGTAGCAAGTTTGGAGATCAGGTATTGTGAGTCCTACATGCTTGTCTCTCTTTCAAAGTTGCTTCATTTCAGTTCAGTTCAGTCGCTCAGTCGTGTCCGACTCTTTGCGACCCCATGAACCGCAGCACGCCAGGCCTCCCTGTCCATCACCAACTCCCAGAGCTCACTCAGACTCACGTCCATCGAGTCAGTGATGCCATCCAGCCGTCTCATCTGTTGTTGCTTAGGCTATTTTAAATCCCTTGAGTTTCTTTATCGTTTTAAATTTACCTTGTCGATTTCTACAAACACCCTTGCCTGCGTTTGCACTTGGGTTTGTTTGTCTCTGTAGATCAGTTTGGAGTGAACTGACC
The DNA here is from genome assembly GCA_006408675.1 of Madoqua kirkii. Classification (NCBI taxonomy): domain Eukaryota; kingdom Metazoa; phylum Chordata; class Mammalia; order Artiodactyla; family Bovidae; genus Madoqua; species Madoqua kirkii. The sequence goes on along the minus strand of SJYC01099047.1, from coordinate 44,550 downwards.
TTTTAACAATATTGAATTGTTTGATCATACATTGTTTGTATCTCCATTAATTTAGCTTAATTTCTCTCGTGTTGTTTTATAGTTTTCAGGGTATGGATAAGAGGGGAATGTGGCCATAAATACTTGATTTCATGTTTTCTGATGCTATCATAATTTGTTTTTCAATTTCAATTTCTAAACGTTGCTACAATATAAAATCACAATTGTTTTGTGCGTGTCAGCAGAGTTCAGTCTGATGTTAATCCCCATCGGTGTATTTTCTTTTTTTTGCTGCACCTGCGAGGTATTATGGATCTTAGTTCCCTGACCAGGGATCGAACCTGAGCCCCCTGCAGTGGGAGCACGGAGTCGTGACCCCTGGACCAGCAGGGAAGTCGCCCAGTCTGTGTAATCTCATCTGCGTATTTCACCTCCAGGATCTTTCTCTGGCCTTTTTATGTCTTTCATGGCGCTCCTCATCACGTCCACGCTTCCCTCTGCCTTCCTGCTCACGTGCAGTGTTTACAGTGCATGCATGTTAAGAGGCTTTAGTCATGTCTGGCTCTTTGTGACCCTGTGAACTGTAGCCCGCCAGGGAGGGAAGGAGAGGAGCAGAGGGGAGGGGAGGGGAGGAGGGGAGGCGGCTGGAAAAGCAGGAGGGTGGGCAATAGGCCACCCCCAGCCTTTGGTCCCTTTGACCAAGGGCAGACTCTACCCATGAAAATTAAATATGCAGAAACATTAACATTTATCAAAGTATTATCAGCAAGGAAAACTTAAAGTTTTCATTTAAACAAATTAAGCAAGTTTACCAGTTTGCTAAAATTAAAGCAGAAGGTTTTCAATCTGTGCTTATTCTTACAAATAGTGATGGCCCCATGACAAGGAATAAGAACAAAAGGTATATGTGTGTGTACATGTGTGTGCGTGGTGAGTATGCACAGGCACGTGCATACATGTGGGTACATAACTGTGTGCATGTGCGGATGGTATCCTGTGTGTATAGGCATCTCTGTGTTGTGTGTTACATGTATGTGTGTGACACATGCATGATGTGTGTGACATGTTATGTGTTACATGTATATGTGTGTGACGTATGTGGTGTGTGTTATGTGTTACATGTACGTGTGTCATGTGTGCATGATGTGTGTGGCATGTGTATAATGTGTGTGTGGAGTGTGTATGGTGTGTGTGTGTGTGTGTGTGTGCTGTGTGCACACATGGAGGCATGTGTGTGTGGGCGTGTGTGTGTCATGTGTTACATACATGTGTGTGTCATGTGTATGATGCACGTGTGCTGTGTGCACATGGAGGCATGTGTGTTATGTGTTACATGTATGTGTGGTGTGCATGTGCTGTGTGCACACATGGAGGCATTGTTATGTGTTACATGTATGTGTGTGGTGTGTGTGGTGTGTGTGGCTGTGCGCACATGGATGCACGTGTGTTGTGTGTTACATGCATGTGTGTGGTGTGTGGTGTGTGCACACATGGAGGCATGTGTGTCATGTGTGTCATGTGTTACATGCATGTGTGTGGTATGTGTATGATGTATGTGTGCTGTGCACACATGGAGGCATGTGTGTTATGTGTTACATGTATGTGTGTGGTGTGCATGTGCTGTGTGCACGCATGGAGGCATGGGTTATGTGTTACATGTATACATGTATGTGTGTGGTGTGTATGTGGTGTGTGTGTGTGCTGTGCGCACACATGGAGGCAGGTGTGAGCGTAGGCCTGTGTATATGCGTGAGCATGTTTGCTGAGGCTGGAGGGTGTGCACGCTTCGTGTTCTAATGACACAGTGGGCTTTGGGATCACTGCTTTATGCCTATTACCTTGCTAAGTCTCTCAGCATCCCTTTCAGATGACTTACACCCACTTTACAGGCTTTCCTCGTGGCTCAGTGGTAAAGAATCCACCTGCCAATGTGCGAGCCACAGGTTCACTCTCTGGACAGGAAAGACGCCCTGCAGAAGAGAATGGTCACGCACTCCAGTGTGCGTGCCTGGAGAATTCCATGGACAGAGGAGCCTGGGAGGCTATAGTTCGTGGGGTCGCAAAAAGTCAGATGTGACTTAGCAACTAAACAGCACACCTGCTTTACAAATGGGAAGACTGCAGCTCATTCTAGCTCACCTGGTCTCCAGCAGGTCTTACTGAAGGACTATGCAATTCCCTCAAGATCTTAAATAACGCCTTTATTTTAGAACATTATAGGTATCAGAGTCTTACACGGCACAGAGGTAGGCACTCAGTGCCCCGCCACTGCTGTCTTGTTCACTGACTCACAGGCACACCACGCTTTATCCTTTTTTAGATGAATGTCAGCGGAGCTGAAACGCGAGGCTGGCTTCCTTCTGCTTTTGCATAAACGTGGTTAAGAAAGAAGCCAGAAGGTTTTTTCCAGAGAGTCGAATATAGGTTTGTATTTTTTTTTTTTCCTTCTGGTTCCTTTTGCCTCTTCAAAAGCTTTTTCACCTTTTCTTTTTCATTTACAGTAATTAATGTTATACCTCTAATCATTCCAAGAGCTAGTGACTGATTCAGATTTGGCACCGGTTTCTTTCCAGTGCTGATCGCTACAACATCAGTTTTCTGCAACTTCTTGGGCTTTGGGGAACCTGTGGAGACTGTCTTAAAGACCCCCGTGCATCCTTTTATAGTCATGAGACGCTAACTCCCCAGTCACTGTGGCATTTGCACCATTATCAGAGCTTTTCCTGTGTTGTGCTGAGTCTCATAAAACTTTCCTCCCCATCAATTTCCCTTAAATGACTGCCTGACAAGCTCCTTCCCAATCAGCCTCCAACTATTCAAGACCCTCACTCCAACTCTGTCGTAAATCACCTTTCTTATCACCTCCAAAACATTTTTAGCTCAGGTTTGGCTTTCCAAACTCTTTGTGGCCTCATTTAAGTCAAGAACTGCATTTCTCCCCAGACGGATGCCCCATGGATATCACATTATGAGGCAGTGATCAAGCTGCCCAGGCTCTAGTGTGAGACAGAATGCAACCACTTACTGTATGTTTAGGAGGAAAGCAAGCTTCCTGAAAACGCAGCCCCATTCCTCAAGGTGTGAGGACACCGTGCGTGCGGAAGCGAGCGCGCTCTACGAAGTGTGAGCACAGACAGCACGCCAGCATCCTGGAATCCTCAAGAGGCAAGCAGGTCCATGTCTAATACTCCTCAGATGCAGAATCAGAGAAGAAAAGACATTGTTGAAAGGGGCTCAGCAGGCTCACCTCCAAAAGGCTGTGGTCCGGAGAGCACGTTTCTGCTACGCGGCCCTGCTACACAGCCCTCACACGGACTCGGGCATCCCCACTGTGACCTCTCGCCAGATGCACTTTCTAATGGTCATTAAGAAAAAAGCAGTGAGGGGCCAGGATTAACCAGAAGCAAATTGCTGAGTTACCACTTCCTATGCAAAAGGAACGCCTATTTGCCCAAATACAGATGGTTAACCATCTATATCCTGTAGGTTATAAAACGATCATATGACTCCCTGGAGCGGCAGTAGAGCTGATGAGAAGGGAGGGGCCTGGGTGGGGTTATTCCCGCAAGAACGGCTCTGAGCTGCCTTTCAAGGTGTGGCAATGACATCGTGCTCAAACACGGCTTCTCCAGGTCAGCGACCCCTGGGAGCAGGGCAGCATCGTGCGCTGCCTGGAAAGACGTCCATGGGTTTAGAAGGGCCGCTGAGCACGGTGGATGGAGCCTCTGGAGCCCCTTCCCTGGGTTCGCCTGAAAGCTGAACGCCACAGCCAGGTTCTGGCCCTCCGCAGCCCCAGGCCCTGCTCTGTGCACTGAAGGCCGCCGGGCAGCCCCAGACGGCCACCGGGCAGCAGGCCCCGCTCACGAGACTGGCGGGGAGGACTGGCGGGGAGGACTGGCGGGGAGCACAGCGCCTGGAGCGGGGCATTCTGTGGGTGGGCTGCTCAGGGTCTCCGAAGATTTGGCACCGGTTTCTTTCCAGTGCTGATCGCTACAACATCAGTTTTCTGCAACTTCTTGGGCTTTGGGGAACCTGTGGAGACTGTCTTAAAGACCCCCGTGCATCCTTTTATAGTCATGAGACGCTAACTCCCCAGTCACTGTGGCATTTGCACCATTATCAGAGCTTTTCCTGTGTTGTGCTGAGTCTCATAAAACTTTCCTCCCCATCAATTTCCCTTAAATGACTGCCTGACAAGCTCCTTCCCAATCAGCCTCCAACTATTCAAGACCCTCACTCCAACTCTGTCGTAAATCACCTTTCTTATCACCTCCAAAACATTTTTAGCTCAGGTTTGGCTTTCCAAACTCTTTGTGGCCTCATTTAAGTCAAGAACTGCATTTCTCCCCAGACGGATGCCCCATGGATATCACATTATGAGGCAGTGATCAAGCTGCCCAGGCTCTAGTGTGAGACAGAATGCAACCACTTACTGTATGTTTAGGAGGAAAGCAAGCTTCCTGAAAACGCAGCCCCATTCCTCAAGGTGTGAGGACACCGTGCGTGCGGAAGCGAGCGCGCTCTACGAAGTGTGAGCACAGACAGCACGCCAGCATCCTGGAATCCTCAAGAGGCAAGCAGGTCCATGTCTAATACTCCTCAGATGCAGAATCAGAGAAGAAAAGACATTGTTGAAAGGGGCTCAGCAGGCTCACCTCCAAAAGGCTGTGGTCCGGAGAGCACGTTTCTGCTACGCGGCCTGCTACACAGCCCTCACACGGACTCGGGCATCCCCACTGTGACCTCTCGCCAGATGCACTTTCTAATGGTCATTAAGAAAAAAGCAGTGAGGGGCCAGGATTAACCAGAAGCAAATTGCTGAGTTACCACTTCCTATGCAAAAGGAACGCCTATTTGCCCAAATACAGATGGTTAACCATCTATATCCTGTAGGTTATAAAACGATCATATGACTCCCTGGAGCGGCAGTAGAGCTGATGAGAAGGGAGGGGCCTGGGTGGGGTTATTCCCGCAAGAACGGCTCTGAGCTGCCTTTCAAGGTGTGGCAATGACATCGTGCTCAAACACGGCTTCTCCAGGTCAGCGACCCCTGGGAGCAGGGCAGCATCGTGCGCTGCCTGGAAAGACGTCCATGGGTTTAGAAGGGCCGCTGAGCACGGTGGATGGAGCCTCTGGAGCCCCTTCCCTGGGTTCGCCTGAAAGCTGAACGCCACAGCCAGGTTCTGGCCCTCCGCAGCCCCAGGCCCTGCTCTGTGCACTGAAGGCCGCCGGGCAGCCCCAGACGGCCACCGGGCAGCAGGCCCCGCTCACGAGACTGGCGGGGAGGACTGGCGGGGAGGACTGGCGGGGAGCACAGCGCCTGGAGCGGGGCATTCTGTGGGTGGGCTGCTCAGGGTCTCCGACTCTGGGACCCCACGGACGGCAGCCCACCAGGCTCCTCTGTCCCTGGGATTCTCCAGGCAAGAGCACTAGAGTGGGCTGCCATTTGCTCCTCCAGGGGATCTTCCCAACCCAGGGATCACACCCAGGCCTCCCGCACTGCAGGCAGACACTTTACCCTCAGCCACCAGGGAAGCCCAGGAGTGGAGAAAGTGCTCAATAAAGTTGAGTTTGGGGAGGATATAAACGCAGGTGGCTCAGTGGTAAAGAAGCCACCTACAATGCAGGAGATGGGGGTCAGTCCCTGGGTGGGGACGATCCTCTGCAGAAGGAAATGGCAGCCCACTCCAGGATTCTTGCCTGGAGAATCCCATGGACAGAGGAGCCTGGTAGGCCACAGTCCATGGGGTTGCAAAGAATTGGACACGACTGAGCAGCTAATACATTCACACACGGTATTTATCCTCTGGGATCAAAAACATCCTGTGTGGTGACAGATGCTAGCTAGACTTTGCGTTCATTTCACAATATACGTAAATATCATATCACTGTGTCACACACCTGAAACTAATACAATGGTAGATGTCAATTACCTCTCAACTGAGAAAACACAAGACCCTAGACAGCAGGACACGTGATCATTAGGCGGCGGCGGGTGACAAGCCCCCGAGTGCCCTGTCGCTGGATGCAGGCGCGGATGTGAGGAAGAGCCTTTCGGTGAGCCACTAGGGGAGCTCATTTTTCGGTATAAGTGGCTTTAAGAAATCAGCAAACAAGTTAAAGAAAAACAATTCCAGAATCATAGACGTGTTCACCATCATGTAGTGTGTTATGATCCAAGTCTCAGGAAATCGTTTCCTAAAAAGACTGATGGCAAAGTGCTACTGTTGTTCAGCAGCTAAGTCACGTCCAGCCCTTGGCGACCCCGGAGACTGCAGCACACCCGGCTTCCCTGGTCTTTGCAAGGGTTTTCAGCAAAGACCAAGAGAGAGCAGGGCCGGGTGGAGTGATGCGTCCCCTCCTTCCGAGCCTGTGCCCTCCCACCTCATGCTGAGCTGACCTCGCTGCCCGTGCACAGCCCCCATCCCTCGGCTGGGTGCTGACCAAGTATCGGTCAGAGTCTCTCTGTGCTGTGGACCCCAGAGCCCGGCTTGCCCCAGGCCTCAGCCTCCCTGCAGCGTGGCCCCGGCCCCCTTTCTGCTCCTCCCGAAACTGTCGGAGCAGAGCGGGACCCTCTCCCTGGACCTCACGGGCTGCTTCCCTGCCCAGTTTCTGCTCATCCCTGCCCCCCACCCCCGACCTGCAGAAGAAGAGCCTTTCTCCATCTGACTGAGAGGCTGGACGACCTCACGGCCCAGGACCCCGCCGTCCCAAAAACGCTCTTCCCTCTGTCACAGCAATCCTTTGGAAGGACCGTCTCTCCGGGTCCCAACTCGTCTTGCCCTGCTGGGTCTTAAGGTTCTCCACTGACTTGGGTGTCCTGCCCGCTCCCCTGAAAAGAACCCTCCCTGTGACATCCCTCGCGGTCCCTGACCCGGACGACCGACGCCTGAGGGAGAGGAGGGGACCGTGTCCTTCCCGCCCCTCCGTCGCAGCCCTGCTCCTCACCCCACCACCGCCACCGCCTCCTCTGAGACCCTGCTCCTGCGGGCGGAAGCTGCTGGAAGGGCTGCCCGCTATGCCAGCTCCTGGCTGAGGTCAAGAATCAGGTCACCGCCGGATCAAGGGACACGGGTGTCACACACCCTCTAACTCACCGGTTCCCCCTGGCGTCCCCTTTGACAGTCTTATTTGGTGAGAGGGTGGGAAGGTATGTCCTTTTGTGGCTCAGGAAAAATAGACTTGACGCTGCTGAGGACCCCGAAGGGCAGCGAGTGGGGTTCAGCCCGCCAATGAGAGCAATGTTGGGAGGCAGCACCTGGAGGCGAGGGGCCTGGGGCACCTTCCCTTCCTGGACACGGGTGCTAGGCTGCCGGTCGGGGGAGCCCAGGGCTGGAGGGGGCGCCCCCGAGGGACCGCTGCCCCTCACGCGCCTGCTCTGTGCCGGAGGGCAGCCAGGCTGCAGCGGGTCTGGCCCTGGTCTCTGACGGGCGCCAGCCCCGAAGGGTGGCCTTCCCACTCGCCCCCGAGGCTGCTCCTGGGCGGGGCGAAGGGGCCTGTGTGGTCCTCCAGTGTCCTTTGCCCCCAAATTCCTTCTGCTTCAAAGTAGATTCCAAACTATACGCCGCCCTTGAGAAGCCCAGACCCCTCTGTTTTCTCTCTCTAGAAGCGTCCCCAGGGTGGGGCTGTCCTGGTGGCCCAGTGGTTAAGAATCCGCTTGCAGTGCAGGGGACGCTGGTTCCATCCCTGATCCGGGAGCTGAGACTCCACGTGCTAGCGCTGCCCCACAGCTGGTCTGTGAGCCGCAATGCAAGGCTCGCACAAGGCGACAGAGCCGCGGCGCAGCCAAGGAAATAAGTGCTCTCTTTAGAAAAGCGAAAACTTTCCACGTCAAAGATCCGTGAGCTCTCAGCACTAGCTCAGCAAGATGCTGCTGCTCATTTGCATGACGTGCTGATGGACGTAAAGAGCAAGAGGTCCCCCCTAGATCAGGGGATTTATGTAAATGGCTTCCAGTCTGAAAGCCTGCCAGGAAATGTGAACGGTTCATCCAGCACGAAGTCCAGGGGCCGTTTGGTAAACTGACATCACAGGCAGGTGGGGAGAGCTTTACCCTCTGAGGTGAGACTGTGGTGAGTCCCGGGGACCCTCCTACGAACTGGCGGCTCACCCTGGGCCCCGGAGAGGCAGCTCCTCCAGGGCAGGGTCTGTGGAACCAGAAAGAGGGGAGTCCCAGCCCTGCAGAGAAAACAAGCTTATCCCCCCAGGAGGAGGAAGAATTGAAACAGGAAAAGAGGAACTTGGGAAATGCGCATAGGTTATGAACAAACCCACGTGCGCACGGCTATGTTTAACACAGATAACCAACAAAGACCCACTGTACGGAACAGGGAACTCTGCTCAGTATTATGTAACTACCTAAAGGGGAGACGAATTTGAAAAATAAGACACAGGCACCGACATAAACTGAGCCTCTGCTCTGCTCTGTGCCGCGCTCAGTCGCTCAGTCGCATCCGACTCTGGGACCCCGTGGACTGTAGCCCGCCAGGCTCCTCTGCCCATGGGGCTCTCCAGGCAGGAATCTTGGAATGGGTTGCCATGCCCTCCTCCAGGGGATCTTCTGACCCAGGTCTCCCGCATCGCAGGCAGACTCTTTCCTGTCTGAGCACCAGGGACTATGCTGTGCGTCTGAAACAAGCAGAACATTGTCAGGCGACTGTGGGTGTGAGAGGGCCGGTCCTTCCATCGTGTCCAGCTCCCTGCGAGCCCGTCGTGTCCGGCTCCCTGCGGGCCCGTCGGTCCGGCTCCCTGCGGGCCCGTCGTGTCCGGCTCCCTGGGACCACGTGGACCGTGGTCCGCCAGGCTCCTCTGTCCATGGGACTCTCCAGGCAGGAATCCTGGAGTTGGCTGCCATCCCCTTTCCAGGGCATCTTCCTGACTAAGGGATTGAACCCAAGTCTCCCACACCGGGGACAGAAGCTTTACCACCACCCCCACCAGCGAAACTGTTCTCCAGTAGAAAATGAAACTCTTAAAAAAGGAAAAATAGGAACTTGGGGAAGTTTGCATGGACTATGAACAAACACATTTTTCATTATAAAAGTTAAGATAATTTGGGCAACAATTTTGTAAAGAAAGTTCTTCAGTCACATATGCTTCCTCAACACGAATAACTGTGTGTCCCTCTAAGGGACAACAGGGTTTCATATATTTTCAACTTTGCGGCTGATTTCCAAAGACGTGTGACACATGGGTGACTGGTGTCTGCTAATGGGCAGGTGGCCCATCAGGTGGATGACTTCCGTGTCTCAGGGGACCCTGGGCCTCCCTGATGAATGACCAATTCCGAATCTGACGTTCACTGGCAGCTGGGTGAGCCCAGCAGGGGGTGGTCTGCAGCATCATATTACTCAGCTAATAAAAAGAATGCATTTGAATCAGTTCTAATGAGGTGGATGAAACTGGAGCCTATATACAGGGTGAAGTAAATCAGAAAGAAAAACACCAATACAGTATACTAACACATATATGTGGAATTTAGAAAGATGGTAACGATGACCCTGTATGCGAGACAGCAAAAGACACACATGTATAGAGCAGTCTTTTGGACTCTTTGGGAGAAGGCGAGGGTGCGATGATTTGAGAGAATAGCATTGAAACATGTGTAATATCATATGTGAAATGAATCGCCAGTCCAGGTTTGATGCATGAGACAGGGCGCTCAGGGCTGGTGCACTGGGATGACCCTGAGGGGTGGGATGGGGAGGGAGGAGGGAGGGGGCTCAGGATGGGGAACACACGTACACCCGTGGTGGATTCATGTCAATGTACGGCAGAAACCACCACAATATTGTAAAGTAATTCAGTTCACTTCGGTCGCTAAGTCGTGCCCAACTGCGACCCCATGCTCGCAGAAATCACAGCAGAACCGGACTTTGTTCAAAAAGCATCCTTCCCAAGATCGCCAGCAGGAAGGCTGGGCAACCTGGACTCTCAGTCAGTTCCAGCTGCCTGAGGTGCTCTTTGTCCTACCGGGAAATTTGCCGGCAGGATGCTAGAGGTGGGGGAAATAAGACGTCTGAACAGCGACGTTGTTGGGGAGGTGAAGCGGGCAAGGCTAACAGCAGAGGGTCTCACTGGGGCGGCTCGGGCTGGGCCCTGGGGCGTGTCGTTCCCTCTGCAGAGGATAAGGAAACCCTCCTCACCGAATCCTGCCAGCAAATCTCCTACTACTGACAAAGAGCATCTCATCAAGAATTGAAGAAGTGAAGCTGCTCAGTCATGTTCGACTCTGCAACCCCATGGACTGCAGCCATCCAGGCTCCTCCGTCCATGGGATTCTCCAGGCAAGAATGCTGGAGTGGGTTGCCACGCCCTCCTCCAGGGGATCCTCCTGACCCGGGGATCGAACCCGGGGCTCCCACCTTTCAGGCATCTCACTGAGCATCTCATTGAGGTGATTAATTGCCAGCCGTGCTGACACTGTGTCTTGGAATTGGCCGAGACGCCAAGGTGCCCAGCCTCCCTGCCCAGGGCACGTGCTGCGGAGTTGATGTCCTGTCTCTCTGCACCCTGAGCGTTGTGCTCGGGGCAGTGAGGGGCTCGCCCATCTCCTTCACCTGCTGTCAGTCACTAGCTCAGAAACCCCCTGTGCTCTCCTGCGGGGCTCCCCAGTCTCTGGCCCCCACAGGCTTCTGATGTGAGGTGCCCCTGAAGTAAGAGAGCTGTGCACTGAAGTCAACCCGAAATCTCCCCCACTTCCTCTCTGCGGAATGACAGGGGCTACGTTCCCAGAACTGACCCTGGCAGGGAGCCGCGCAGGAGGGAGGTGGCCCAGAGCCCAGAGCCGCTGGCAGCTTGAGGGCAGAGCCAGCCGGCCTGGTGTTCCCCTCACCCTGCTCTCTTCATCCTAACGGGAAGCGGGAGGGCACCGGTGCCGTCAGACTGAAACTCAGAGACGCGGCAGCTTCCTCAAGAGCACGCACCTCCGAGCGTCCAGCCCCGCCCGCAGGCCGCGCGTCTCCGGGATAAATGTGGAGAGAAAGGTGCTCTGAAACTCCAGGGAGACGCCAGAGGAGCAAGGAATGAAAGTGATGACTGCGTTTCCTCCTCAACAGTCGTGGGGGGATCAGACTTGGACACTGACTTCTGGGTTTCTAACACATTTCTACACAGAAGGTCAGAAACTGCTCAAAGAGGAAGGAAATGAGACTCATCCAAGGTGCGGAGACCGAGGTCTCGCGTCACGGGAGAGTCTTGACTTTAGATCTGGGTCAGCCACGTGACGGGCACTCCTCCAAGCGGTCTCTGGGGGTCTGTCTCCTCCTTGATAAAGGGAAGAGGAGGTTCGTGAGCATGAAGGTGCGGCTAGACACACGCCGGGCGTTCAGCTCCACAGCCGGGCCCCCGCCCCTTCCTCCTGCTCCTCTTCCCCCGGCTTCTGCTTCCCTGCCATCCCAAAGAGGAGCTCCAGGACGCAACCCAGCGGCAGTTCTGGGCAGCAGGTCACAGCTGAACTCAGAGGTGCTGATGAAAGCTCGGGGGCTTGCACTCAAGCCCAGGAAAGTGTTAGTCACTCACTCGTGTCTGACTCTTTGCGACCCCATGGACTGTAGCCCGTGAGATTCTCCAGGTCCCAACCCAGGGATGGAACCCGGGTCTGCCGCATTGCAGGCAGACTCTTGACCTTCTGGGCCGCCAGGGGAGCCAGGAAGCAGAAGTGAGGAGGAAAGCAGTGGCCGGAAGCAGCGGCCACTCGGAAGCCAGCGCAGCGTCCCTGCAGCAGGCCCAGAGGAGCGTGCTTGGAGAAAGCTCTGCAGAGCCGAGTCTGAGGGCTGAAAACTGGCCTTCGCTGTGATCGCCGGCGTTTCCAGTGCTCTTGGAAGACAAGCTTTCAGTATGAATGTCTGAGTGAAAGCGTTATAACAAGCGTCTAAGAAGAGAGTGTGGTCTCAGGGAACAGAGACCACAGATGTAGGAAAAAACATCTTTTTTAAATTGGCAGCGATAAGCAACAAGGCCCTGCTGCATAGCACAGTACGTTCAGTACTCTGTGATAACGTGTAGTGGAAAAGAGAATAGAAAAGAATCCGTGTATGTCTAAACGGGTCACTTTGCTGTACAGCAGAAATGAACACAGCAGAAGAGAACTATACTTCAGTTAAAAAATGAATGAACAGAAAATAAAACTAAAAAATTGGCACTAAGACCCAGAGACCGATGGCGCTGCAGAGGGCAACAGGCACGAGGGAGACTCGGCTGAGCCCAGGAGTCAGCAGACCCCCCGCCCCCCGGCCCCCGGCCCCCCCGGCCCTCGTTTGACTCCAGCTGCAGCCGTGGGGCCAGAGGCCGCCTGCCCAGACGGTCCCCGTTTCAACACCCAGAGCCCTGGATTCCTGACTCCAGGCTTTCCTGCTCAGCCCTCGGGTACAGCCCAGGAGGGCAGAGGGTCAGGACTGACTTCTGGGTTTCTAACACATTTCTACACAGAAGGTCAGAAACTGCTCAAAGAGGAAGGAAATGAGACTCATCCAAGGTGCGGAGACCGAGGTCTCGCGTCACGGGAGAGTCTTGACTTTAGATCTGGGTCAGCCACGTGACGGGCACTCCTCCAAGCGGTCTCTGGGGGTCTGTCTCCTCCTTGATAAAGGGAAGAGGAGGTTCGTGGAGCATGAAGGTGCGGCTAGACACACGCCGGGCGTTCAGCTCCACAGCCGGGCCCCCGCCCCTTCCTCCTGCTCCTCTTCCCCCGGCTTCTGCTTCCCTGCCATCCCAAAGAGGAGCTCCAGGACGCAACCCAGCGGCAGTTCTGGGCAGCAGGTCACAGCTGAACTCAGAGGTGCTGATGAAAGCTCGGGGGCTTGCACTCAAGCCCAGGAAAGTGTTAGTCACTCACTCGTGTCTGACTCTTTGCGACCCCATGGACTGTAGCCCGTGAGATTCTCCAGGTCCCAACCCAGGGATGGAACCCGGGTCTGCCGCATTGCAGGCAGACTCTTGACCTTCTGGGCCGCCAGGGGAGCCAGGAAGCAGAAGTGAGGAGGAAAGCAGTGGCCGGAAGCAGCGGCCACTCGGAAGCCAGCGCAGCGTCCCTGCAGCAGGCCCAGAGGAGCGTGCTTGGAGAAAGCTCTGCAGAGCCGAGTCTGAGGGCTGAAAACTGGCCTTCGCTGTGATCGCCGGCGTTTCCAGTGCTCTTGGAAGACAAGCTTTCAGTATGAATGTCTGAGTGAAAGCGTTATAACAAGCGTCTAAGAAGAGAGTGTGGTCTCAGGGAACAGAGACCACAGATGTAGGAAAAAACATCTTTTTTAAATTGGCAGCGATAAGCAACAAGGCCCTGCTGCATAGCACAGTACGTTCAGTACTCTGTGATAACGTGTAGTGGAAAAGAGAATAGAAAAGAATCCGTGTATGTCTAAACGGGTCACTTTGCTGTACAGCAGAAATGAACACAGCAGAAGAGAACTATACTTCAGTTAAAAAATGAATGAACAGAAAATAAAACTAAAAAATTGGCACTAAGACCCAGAGACCGATGGCGCTGCAGAGGGCAACAGGCACGAGGGAGACTCGGCTGAGCCCAGGAGTCAGCAGACCCCCCGCCCCCCGGCCCCCGGCCCCCCCGGCCCTCGTTTGACTCCAGCTGCAGCCGTGGGGCCAGAGGCCGCCTGCCCAGACGGTCCCCGTTTCAACACCCAGAGCCCTGGATTCCTGACTCCAGGCTTTCCTGCTCAGCCCTCGGGTACAGCCCAGGAGGGCAGAGGGTCAGGGCCCCGGTGGACCAACAGGGGGAGGGGAGCCAGCCCTCGGCCCCCAGAGATGGGGTCCAGGGCTCCTGCCCGCATCGTCCTCCCGTCTTCTCCTCGTGGGCCACCAGGATTAGGGTGGCCAACCAGCCCGGCTTCCCAGAACCTGGAAACGGCAGGGCAGTCCCGAGCGGGCCAGGATCTATCGGAAGTAATGGTAGAGTCCTGTCCCAAGGCCACGGACACGGAGCCCGGAACCGAGGTCCCTTCCGGAACTGACCGAGGCCCTTTGTAACGGTTGTCAAAGGCTCCCCTGATCTTCCCAGGCAGCTCTCTGATCCCAAATTAGGCAGAAACGTCCACTCTGGTACTCAGCCTAGTTCACCCTCACCAGTTGCCGAATGCCACCCTCCCGGCAGGGGTTTTCCTTGTCTTGAGTCTCTACAAGCTGACCACTGACCCTCGAGGAGCATCAGCTCGCCCTTGAGCTGGCCCGACCCGGGGTCCTGGCGACTCTCCCCTGCCCGTCAGGAGGTCGGCCGGGGCGCTCCCAGCGCCCTCATCCCCGCTGCTCTTCTCATCACCTCACTCCCTTCTGAAACGCTCTGGGTCTGGACGACCCGGCAGTAACAGCCCCCAGGCAGGGTGCAGGGGCCTTCGAACGCGGGCCTGCTTAGCGCAGAGCGGAGTCAGGGAGCAGGAGGGGCCTGGAACCAGGACGCACCGGGAAGGAGGGGGCGGCCGGCTACCCCAGGGCGGGAGAGGGGACCACGGGGAAGATGCCAGCGTGGAAAAGGAACAGCCTATTCTCAGTCACGCCAAAAGGGAGTCCATGAGCCAAAGGACCTGAGGATGGGAGGAGGCAGTCCCTGCAGGCGAGGGCGGGGGTGAGACGCCCTGGCCACCTGGGGCTTCCCTCCCTCCGAGCTCCCCGCACATGCTGCGGACAGGAAGCCTCTGCTCCCTCGTGGTTCCAGGGAAAAGGAGCTACCCGGTCTAAAAAGCAGAGTCCTGGGAGGTGGTGGAGGGAGAGGGGAGCTGGGAGGAAAGAGCGATGGGGTGGGAGAGGGGTGTGCGGAGGGGGACAGGGAGCGGGCGGGGGGTTCGGGTTAGGGTGGCGGGGGCAGGCTCTACTAGGCTCCAGGGAAGCCGGCAGGTCTTGGGGGAGCAGGGAGGTGAGGCAGGCTCCTCAGGGACCCCGGAGCATCTGGAATCCTCTCCTCCTGGTCGCTGACTTCGGAGCTCCTCAAGAAGGAAGAGACCCCATCACCCAGACACACACAGTGATCCCCTGCGAGGGTCCTAGATGCCGGTCACACCCACTGTTTTAAAAAGACTTCGCTAGAACCAATATTCACTCTCTTTCTAACGCCTGGTGTCTCTAAAGCGGGGGAGGAGAGGAAGGTTTTCAAGGTTGTGGATTGACCACGTGAGAAGAGACTTCTTAGCAAAAATTTTATATGTGGCCCCAACTTTAAAGTTCTAGCCCTGAGCACAGTATTCTAGATGTATCCTTATTCTTTCCAAAGCTTCTAAGTAAAAATAGAACTGACAAAACTATAAAGCTACAACGTTACAATCCAGCCGGAAAACAGCTTCGGGGCTGAAACACACCAAAATGGTAACAGCGAGGCTCGGGAGGTAGAAACATAAGAGAGAGTTTGTTTCTGCGTCTCTGGCTTTCCATGTGCTTAGTGATGAGATGCGTGGTTGTACAATGAAACAGTCTCGAGAGCAGGAGAAAGGCTGGTTGCAGTAACTGTTGCAGATATCCTCAGTGAACGCTGGAAAAATTGCACCTGCTAGATAGCTCCTGATCATCTCCACGCCTAGTGCCCCTACAGCTTTTCACGTCAGTTTCCTGAGCAGTCAACATGCTCAACAGACTGAGCAACTACATCCAAGAGCCACAACTCCTGAGGCTGGGCGCTGCGCGATGAAGCGTGAGCGCCCCTTAGCCCGGGCGCCACGGCGAGAGACGGCACTGCAAGGAGACGCTCAGGCACAGCTAGAGAGCCCAAGCGGCGGTGAAGGCCCAGGATGGCCAAGGAGATGAAGTAGAGTAAAAGACGGCGGACACTCGCACGCCATCCTTAAAGAAAAAGGAAAAGCAGAGCGGGAAGGCTCAGTGCTGGCCCCCGCAGGCCTCCATCCGAGGCCAGGGAGCCCCCCACCTCACGGCTGGGGAGCAGAGGCCACCGCCGGCCAGCCCGGGGGAGGGGGGGTGCGAACGGTGCAGCCTGTGTTAGAGTCCGGAAAGCGAGAGAAAGGCCAAAGGAGGCCAAGCCGCTTCACGGCATTTCATCTCATTACACACACAGGACCATGACTTTCCGTCTCCTAAACCTCTGTTTATCTGCCAGAAACAAACCTGAAAGCCACACATCCTTTCGTGCGGGGGACCTCCACGCGAATAACTCTGGTGTCAGATAAACCCACAAGTAAATCAACAGCCTCCTTCCTCGAGCCTGTAAGGAGCTCACAGCCTCAGTTCCGACAGTGCCTGCTGGGGCGCCGGGGCCCAGAAGAAGCGCCTGGGGCCGCCACTGACTCATCGCGCTCCTTGGTGACCAGATTCAAGCCTCCTTTCTCAGTCTGTCTAACGGGAACCGCCAGGCTGACTTATAAAGCTGCTACAGAAATGAGAAAGGCCCAGGCTGTGACGTGCGACAGCGAGCCGCTGCTCCCGGCTCTCACAGCAGCGGCCAGAGACGGCCGGCGGCCGCCCGGACCTCCTCTGCCACGACCAGCCTTCGGGGCCAGGACTCCTCTGCCGGTGAGAGGGGTTCCAAGCACGTGGGCTGAGAGTCTGGATGACCGCTCCAGACCCTGACCGGGCAAGCCCCGGGGTCCCGCAGCCCCTGGCAGCCCCTGCGCAGCTGGGCAGGAAAAACCAGAGGACGCACGCAGGCTGCAGCCGGTCACCCCTTCCCCCGAGGATTTCCAGCGCTCGGTGTGATGAAGGGGAGACGGAGCACGGGGAAGAAGTGCCTGTGATTCCATCCAGGAGGAAGACGCTGTGGAGGGTCGTGCAGAGGCCTGGCCCCACCCGGGGACCCCCGATGGTGGCGGGCGACCCTGCCCCACGCCTGCCCACCCAGCACCCGCCCTGGTCCCGTGTGCCTGGGCCCCCCCCTAGCCCCGGGCCCACGGCCACTGCTCCCTGTCTCGCTCTGCTCCACTATGTCCCTCCTCACCTTCCGCCCGGACTGCTCCCTCCACGACACCCTTGTCTTTGTTGCCTGGCCTCTTCCTCAGGCCTCCAGCTCCTCCCTGGACACCCACAGCACACTGCAGAAAGCACAGAGGGCTGTGCGTCCTGGACCTCGGGCCTCTCCGCTAAGGCCTCCTCTGGATCCTGGAGCCTCACCCGCCGCCCTGAGCCCTGCAGGCTGAGGGGGCCTGATGGCGGGACACGGCGGCGTCTGACTCACCCTGCTCCTGGGGGAAGGTAATTCTGAATTCTTTCAACGGAGGTCGATCAGTTCCAAGACTAAGTGTTCTAAAATTTCAGATCTGATTTACAAGATTCTTGCTCAAACGCTCCTTCTAGTAAAATCTCCATCGTCCAGCCCTGCCTCTGAAGTCCTTTGCGGCCACCCCTGTGAATGTGAGTTTTTTCCTCTGCAGGCGTCACACAGGTGCCTGGGGCTGTCTGCTGTGCGCGGTATGGCCCCAAAGTTCAGCACACTGAGTTGTCCCCTCCGTGATCAAGGGTGTTCCCACCCCACCTCGTCCTCTCCCCTGCCGCGTTCCTCCCGGGGTCTGACTCAGCAGCATTCTTCCCACTTGGAAATGTTTTGCTTCTCTGAGCTCTGCCCTGGAAAACCAAACAGCGTCACTTATCAGAACAGCACCGAAAAAAAGTCAGTGCCTCTCCTGCGCCCCTGAGGGTCTCCCCTGGGAGAGAAGCTTGGGGCCCCTGAGGGTCTCCCCTGGGAGAGAAGCTGTGGGGGATGGGCCCTGTGGTGTCTATTTTAGCTGCAGAGGCTTTTTGTTAATTTCCTCTTTCTCAGTTTGTCTTAGAGGGCTGATGCTATTCGATAAGAGACCTCTAGGTAAGTGAGGGCTCGGGAAGCTTGATGTGTTTAATAAGAGAAGACCGAACCAAAGATTAAGGCAGATGCCTCAGTGCCATCATATGAACAGAATGACAGTACTTTTTAATGACATGAATGCGTGAACCCACAGCAGAGCGAAACTCATCACCACCTATTTGTCACTTTCACTTGAAGGGCGGTTGTGTCACGAGAACGTCTTCCCGCGAAGGGCAGCACCGACCAGCCCCGAAAGGCAGACCCTCGAGCACATCCACCCGTGGGTGCACACCCGCCACGGGCCCTGGCCTCCTGCGGGGCTGGCTCCCGGCCGCCCGGCCTGCCGCCCGCCTCCCCGCCCCATCCCTCAGCGTGGGAGCCACTCTGCCCCATGCCCTCACCTAGACACGGCCCTGCGCTCCCGGGCAGTTCCTGCCTCGGGTCACCCAGCCCGCACCCTCCCCCGCCAGGCCCACGCCCCACCCGCATTTTGACCCACCAAGACCCCGTTCTGTGCACGGTGTGGCCCAGCACAGGTGCAAACAGTAAGTTAAGGAGACCGCATCTGGTTTGGGTCTGTAGAGTCTGCGTCTCCTTCACAGTCAAGGCTCAACTGTGAGATCGCTCGTTCAAAGGTGGCGGTGGCTTGTTAGGTTCCTTGCCGGTGTTTCCACAGCCTTTTCCCAAGGGCTGGTCAGCATCGGCAGGTCCCGCAGGCTTGAGGGGACTCCACTCCCTCCACGCTACCCATGGATGGAGTGGGGTTTCTCTTTTATCACACCTGGTCCCAGGACTGCCGTCAGAGCACAGCGTGAGGTCACATAAGCAGCAGAGGCAGCATCTCTAGGACGGCAGCATCTCCAGGATGGCAGCCAGCACGTCGTGGGCTCAACAGCCAGGGTCCCCTCTCCCCGGGGCGTGACTAAGAGGGCGAAGTGAGCAGAGGGTCTGGCGGGGTGAGGCGGAGTTTCTCAACCTGTTTCACCTTCGACACGTGAACCGGTTGAGACAACAGGGATTCAACCAACGTTTTGTAAATGCCAAGACAAAATAAAAACTTACGGACAGAGGAGTAGCTTCTTATTCCACAAATGAAGGGCCACAGAGCTGTCCCTCGTGAAGTTCAGGTCTCTTAAACCTTCAGACTTCTCTTCGCCAGGGCAACCCCCGGCCTTTGCACTGACGAAAGCCACGCGGAGCGCCTGCTCCTCGGGTGGCCTGCTGCTCATTCTGTGCCCACGTGCTGGGCGGTGCGGTGAACGCCTCACCACAAACTGTTCCTCCAGTACGCACCTCAGGTCGTAGAAGGGCAGAAAATAAGGTGGGGGAAGGAAGGCAAGCCTATGCAAGTAGGTCACTTAATAATTTCAATTTTAGAGAAAAAATTTTCTTTCTTGTTTCAGAATTATTGGTCTGTGGAATATTTTTTTATTCTTCTTGGAAATTACAAATTAATCAGAATAATTATAAAGTTCTCTGAAAAGTTCCACATAATACCTAACGAACTTTATAGACAACTATTCACATTCTGGACTGTAAAGAACAAAAAGCCTAAAAAACCCACGTGACTGTGCTTTAAAGGTAGAAATGATAAACAGAGAATCAGCACATTGCAAATAATGTAGGTCAGTAATCAGCTCCAAAAGAAGGCCTAACCTGGTTGTTAAGGAGGAACACCAGCATTTGCTACAGTTTGCAGCCATGATGTTGTAACTTGACCTGTGAGCGTCTGTACCCCCAGAGCAAATATTCAGTCTGGAGACAGTCCTGTAATTTGAGGGGAATCTGGGGTACCTTCTCTGAAACCTAGAATAGAATGAGTCGAGCCACAAACCCCCCTGTGGAAAGTCCTAACCTGGCCCTTGAAACACCGGTGACCTCGATGGGCAAGAAATGAGCGCCTTCCTACTTGCTGTGTGCAACCGTCTGCTTTCTTTCCCACATGACTATACGTAGCGTCGTTAACGTCAATTAACCCATCTAATAGAATTAGAAGCACTTTTCATATTTATCATTTCGCTTAATCCTGACAAGTGACTTTGGCAAAGCATTTTCCCGAGGGGATGAAACAAGCACACAAGGATGTTTTTGTAGCTTTCTCCAGAACCTATGAATCAGGAGCAGTGGGTCTGAAAATTAAGCGACCATTCATTTATGCTTTCAGCAAATACTTACTGAGCTCCATTATGCGCTGAGAAGCTTTCTAGGCCAAAGTGTTGTAGCTGTGACTGAAACAGATAAAATCCTTCACTTTATGGGGTTTACATTCCAGTCATGAGACCTGGGCATGAACAAAATAAATAAATAAAGCGGTATACAATATGGTAGACGGTGATGAATGCCTTGGGGGAAATCAGGCAGACGGGTCAGCTAGCGATCACTCATCAGGAAGAGTGTCCCTGGGAGAGGGGCGTTGCAGGACACGGTGTCCCTGATGCAGACAGACGTCCACCCGACACGTTCAGGGGAAACCTGGCCGGCAGTGTGACGGGAGTGAGCCGGGGAAGTGGGGGGAGTGGGGGGGTCCAAGCGGCCGAGAGGGCCAGGTTCTGGAGCCTTCCAGTCTGCTGCGATGACTTCACCTTCTCCTCAGGGGGAGATGGGAAACTTCCGGAAGGTTTTGAGTGACACTGCATGTTAAGGGCTGTCTGACTTACATTTTAAGAAGATGACTCTGGGGGCAATGCGAAATGTAGATAAAAGGGAACCTAGATGGAATCAGGAAGAACATCCCAGCAGGATATGATGTGCCTATATCAGAGATAAAGTCAATAAGATTTGCTGAGAGGCTGGATGTAGGATTTGAAAGAAATCAAAGCACAAAAGATGACTCCAGGGTGTTTGACTGAACAGTGGGAGGGTTGTTGCTCTTCCATCACTAAGTCATGTCCAGCCCCAAGGACTGCAGCACACCAGGCCTCCCTGTCCACCACCAGCTCCTGGAGTTTGCTCAAACTCACACCCATCAAGTCGGTGATGCCATCCAACCATCTCATCCTCTGTCATCCCCTTCTCCTCCTGCCTTTGACCTTTCCCATCATCAGGGTCTTTTTCAATGAGTCAGTTCTTTGCATCAGGTGGCCAAAGTATTGGAGTTTCTGCCTCAGCATCAGTTCTTCAGCATCAGTTCTTCAGGGCTGATTTCCTTTAGGATGGACTGGTTTGATTTCCTCACTGTCCAAGGGACTCTCAAGAGTCTTCTCAGCACCACGATTTGAAAGCATCAATTGTTCAGCACTCAACCTTCTTTATGGATTTGTTTCTGTTCAGCCACTCAGTCATGTCCAACTCTTTGCGACTTCATGGACTACAACCCACCAGGCCTCCCTGTACTTCACCATCTCCCAGAATTTGCTCAAATGCATATCCATTGCATGGGTGATACCATCCAGCCATCTCATCCTCTATCACCCTCTTCTCTTTCTGCCCTCAAACTTCTCCAGCATCAGGGTCTTTTCCAATGAGTTGACTGTTTGCATGAGGTGGCCAAAGTATTGGAGCTTCTGCTTCAGCATCCATCCTTCCAATGAATATTCAGGGTTGATTTCCTTTAGGGTGGACTGGTTTGATCCCCTTGCTGTCCAAGGAACTCTCAAGAGTCTTCTCCAATACCACAGTTCAAAAGCATCAATGGATGGATTTGATTAAATAAAATTGCAGAAGAAGCAGGTTCAGGGTGGAGGAGAATATCAGGAAACTCATTAGGAACTTGAGAAATAAGAGATACCTATTAGACTGTTCCAGTGGAAACATCAATACAACAAATAATTGCTGACCTGAATACAAAGCTCTGAGGGCAGCGCTGGCAGGAGAGGTAAACGTAGGAGCTGTGAGCTCTCGGGTGGATGAGGTCACCAAGGCAGAGGGCACAGACGGGTAAGAGCAGAGGTCCGGGCCTGAGGGCTGGAGGCCAAGCACACACGTGTTTCAAGAAGGGAAACGAATCAGCTGTGTCAGCCCTGCGAGCAGATCCAGCAGCACCAGACTGAGAGGAGCGGCCACCAGGTTCAGCGGCACGCGTCTGCCGCGGCCCCAACGGTGATGGCCACCAGATTCAGCAGCATGCGTCCGCCGCAGCCTCGACAGCGCCTGTTGAGCGGTAGCGGAGCCTAGCTGGAAGAGAGCGGGGACAGGAGAGAACGCAAACCCTCGCTTCAGGGAGCTTGCCCAAGGGGAACGAGAGAAACGGGCAGGAGCTGGAGATGGCGCTGGAATCCTTGCATCTGTTAAGATGGGCACGATGAGCGTCTTCACATACTGGTGGGCGCGCCCGCTGAGGAGGGCGATGTCGTCGCTGCAAGGAGGAGAATTGAGGGGCACTGTCCTTCCGCTTCGTGTGGACGGAGGGGGCTGGGAGCCGGCAAGGGGCTTCCTCAGCGGGAGGCAGCGCCCACGGGCACGGCACACAGGAGACTGTGGCCGTGGGCGCTCTCGCCGGTTCTTTTCTGATCGTTCCCTCGTTCGCAGTAAAAAAGGAAACCAGGTCATCGGCTGAGACTGAGGATGGAAACAGAGGCATCGGAGCTTTGACAAGAGAGGAAGATGAGCGATCCAGGAGCACGGGAGAGCAGACGGGGCAGAGAACGGCGTGAGCGCCAGGCAGCACGTGCGAGCGGCCACGAGTTTCAAGTGCGACCGGAATGACACGTCCTTTTCTAGACAGTCATCGTGCAGGCACAAGGCTGCAGAGAGAGAGCTGAACTCAGCCGGAGCTGCGGTTCAGCCAGCTGAGTAAGACAGAGGGCCAGTGGGCCGTGCGACAGAGGCGTCCATCGCCTTCTAAGCATGCAAGATCAGTGCGGCCTGAGGTGGTCCAGGGATGGCCCTAGACAGATTCCTTGAGATGGAGCCTCATGGGCACCGTGAGTTTCAGACACAGGCTTGCTGAACACACGGTCGACACCGGTCTCTGTGCTCACAGTGTCTCTGACATTGGTGCGAAGGAGACATTCTGGTGGGATGTTAACTGCCCTCTTTGATGTCAAGTGCAAATTTAACAACATGGTGAATTAAAACCCTTGTATCCTTTAAAAATTCATGGTGGTTTTTAACATCTAAAACCTATTTAAATCGTGTTTTCTTTATAGACTAATTTTGCCCCTGCACATCTCAGGGCGATAAATCGTTGACTTTGGCCACCATCGAGAAAAGCAACACTGTCTTTTCTGCCATGACTTACTTTTCTCACGTGTCTCTTACATTCAAAGGGCTTCCACGTTCTAACAGCTTCCCTGACATCTCAGGTGGTAACGAATCCTCCTGCAGTGCGGAGACCTGGGTTTGATCCCTGGGTTGGGAAGATCCGCTGGCGAAGGGAGAGGCTGCCCAGTCCAGTGTTCCGGCCTGGAGAGTTCCAGGGACTTTATCGTCCACAGGGTCACAAAGAGTCAGACACAACAGAGCGACGTTCACTTTCACTATGCCGCGTGTCACTTCAAGCCCCAGAGAGGCCAGACAGAGTGGGCCTTCCTCCCTGGGGAAGGAATTTCAGCCCAGATGCCTGGGTGCCCAGGAACGTCCCCGAGAGCACAGCCCTCCTGACGGCAGAAGACGTGCCTCCCAGCCTCGCCTCCTGTCTTTTCAAAGCCAGGCAACCGCCTGCGCTCTGAGAGCTCTTGGCCAGGAAAGCACCGGCGGAGAGGACCCAGCTGCTCCCTGAAGGGCTGTAGGAACTCAAGCTGCTGCAAGAAGTGACTTCCTGCCTCCAGAGCCGGAGTCTTCCTCAGGAGACCCTCAGAGACCCTCTGCCTGGCTCCTGGGCGCTCACCTGGCTGCCTCCATACCGGGCTGGTCCCCGGGCCCGCCCACTGGAAGGGAGTCGGTCAGCCTCGGAGCCCATGTCAGGACCCAAGGGGAGGAGGTGCTTCCCTGTGCCCCTGTGGCCCTGAGCTCTCATCCTGAGCTCTCTTTCTCAGGACAGTTAAGGGCGGCAACTTCCACTGCACTCAGGAGCCCTGCGCATCACCGCCTCATCCAGGACCCCCGGGAACTTGCCCCAGCCCTTCCCGGGAACGGCCACCTCTCAGCATCAAGCCCAGCTCACAGGGTGACACGTAATTCTCAAATGTTACACGTCCTGGACGACCTTGCCCATTCAGCCCGGGCCAGCCGCCCTATCCAGGGTCCGGCACAAACTCCTCCAGCTCTAGGTGAAGGGCACACAGCACGTCTGTCTTTCAGCCAGATCTCGTAAAAACTCTCCCCAGAGAACCGATAACCCTCCCACCAAGCAGGAAGCAGGGAGTCCTACTGGGACAGACTGCCAGCTGACGCGTTCCTCCCGGGAAGCGTCCGATTCCGCAGAGGCGCGCTGTGACACACACCTGCCTGCGTGACGCCCGCCACGCGTGACGTTCCTGCATTCACATTCCTCGCGTCCTGCCAGAAGCAGCGGCTGGGCCCACTGATGAACCCACTGCGGGGAGACTGTTTCAGTGGATGCTCGAGTCTCTTGCTCTTTAAAACCGAAATTCACTCAAACTTTGACGTTTTTCATCAGGGGAAAACAGTGCATGTTGGAACTGGGACAGCCTGCAGAGGGGGTAGCTGTGAGGCACTTGCTGCACGCACACAATTCACCCTTCATCTCCAGTGCTCACAGTCTCCTGCGAAGTCCCATCACTGTGCTCCTTTACTGACAAGCACACACTGGTTCAGAAAAAAACAGACCTTTTGCTCCGATTCCCACTCCACCCCCTCCAAGAGGACTGGGAATTGTGCCGCGTAGGAATATCCCTTCCAAGGACATCTCAAGGTCATCTTTCACTATCATGAACTTGTACGTTATCTTCTGACAATACCTGCCATTACTGAAGAAAGAAACGATTCCGCAGAGGCGCGCTGTGACACACACCTGCCTGCGTGGCGCCCGCCACGCGTGACGTTCCTGCATTCACATTCCTCGCGTCCTGCCAGAAGCAGCGGCTGGGCCCACTGATGAACCCACTGGCGGGGAGACTGTTTCAGTGGATGCTCGAGTCTCTTGCTCTTTAAAACCGAAATTCACTCAAACTTTGACGTTTTTCATCAGGGGAAAACAGTGCATGTTGGAACTGGGACAGCCTGCAGAGGGGTAGCTGTGAGGCACTCGCTGTACGCACACAATTCACCCTTCATCTCCAGTGCTCACAGTCTCCTGCGAAGTCCCATCACTGTGCTCCTTTACTGACGAGCACACACTGGTTCAGAAAAAAACAGACCTTTTGCTCCGATTCCCACTCCACCCCCTCCAAGAGGACTGGGAATTGTGCCGCGTAGGAATATCCCTTCCAAGGACATCTCAAGGTCATCTTTCACTATCATGAACTTGTACGTTATCTTCTGACAATACCTGCCATTACTGAAGAAAGAAGTTAGTAAGAGCCAGAAAGGACATTCAGCTGGAAAGAAAACAGCAAGGATGGTAAGTTTAAGAATCACGTTTCATCAACAATAAAACATCAGCCAGAGGATGGAGAGATGCTGTAGCAAGTGACACGGTCTTCCCCACATCCTTGTATCCAGATGACTTACTTTACATTCACTGTTTCTACTCGCCAGGTTGTAGAATACCCCCACTAGAATCAGGAGCACTTCTAACAAACCCCAAACCAAGACAGGACTTATGAGATACACAAACACTGTCACAACTTCATTTTGGGATAAATGTATCCTTCTGCCTTAACAAATATTTTTTAATACATTCAAAACACACGTTACAATTAAATGTTTTCTTCTTGTTTGTTGAAATACACAATTTCAAGGATGCCAGTGGGACCCGAGCACAGTATACAGAAAAGCCACTTGGAAATAAGGCTTTTTGCATGACCGTGAAAAATCAGTGCTAATCACAAATTCACTTATTCTGAAAGAATAAAGTAGATCTGCTTTCTCTCCACTAAAGCAAACAGAACAATACTGTAGAATTGGTGATATTTTAATAAGAACCATCAACTACTACAGAAAAAAAAAAGTACATTTGAATTGGGAAGGTATGTGCAGGCAGATGCCAGGAGTTCGGAGATTCCGTGGAATATGCTAAGGGAGATTTATCCATGGCAGTTACTCCTGTTAATACACATCGAGATCTAATTATTTAGAAATATTGCCTGCTGGCGTCTAATATCATGTATTGGATTCCAGAATTATTAATTGAAAGCAAAGTTTCAATTGTTAGAAAGAAAGGCTTAATCTTTCATCTGCTTGCTTTTTCTTCCAACTTCCTCAGAAGAGGTGCCAGTTTGAGGTCTTGACTCTGAGTAAGCTGACCACTCCCACCCTTAACCTTATTATTTCTTGTAATTAAATTTCTCAGTATCTGCCACATTAGGGCATTCAGATAGGAGCGGTCAAAAACAAGGTTTTCAGTGCTTTTGCCTGTTTCTGTATGTTAGAGCTTCATAACCAATATATGGTCAAATATTAAAATTTTAATAAATAAAAATAAAAGGCTAATCAAGGTAATGTCTGGCGTTAAACAGACAGGAATGATAAAAATAAAATATTGATTCCACTGATTGTACCATTCAGCCAACAAACATATGTCTCTCATCTCTTATTCTCATTAAATAATTTCTTCCAAATCCTGTTTTATGTTCCTCTCCTTTATGAACATACTATTTTCCTATTTTCCTTATCATCATCACGTCTTACCTCTCTAAGTGGGCAGAAAAGGTGAAGAAACGTTCTGTGGCCAATTTTCACTCTTAGGAAGCAGTGGCAGGGGTGGAGAGAACGCCAAGGCAGGGAGAGTCAGAACCTGCGCACTTGACCCCGGCCACGCCCACCTCCTAATCCCCGCGTGTTACCACTTGCCTGTAAGGTCGCTGAGAGCAAAACGGCTCAGCCATAGAGTCACAGGCAGGCTGCGCTCACGCCCCTCGTCTCCTTCACCTTCACTTAGCATCTGAGTCTTCCCCTTGACACTCATGACTGCGGGTTGGTGACTGTCCCTGGGTCTGGGTTTCTCTGGATTCCCTCGTGTCCACACACAGGACATGCATTTCTGTCCGAAGCGTCACAGAGATGACGCTGTGCGTTCCCCAAACAGGTGCCCAATCCCTTGCCTTGCACTCGCTGTGATCATGTGATGGAGGTGGTTATCAGCCAGACTTCCCCCTCCCAGGCCATTCTTTGCCCTTTTGTAATGAGCGAGAATGTTATGAGGGGACACTTTGAGCTGTAAAGAGTCTGCTCTCATCAGACCTTGAGCCGGTTCCCGCGTACACGGGTATTTCCCAGGTTACTGCTGCTGTAAGGGCACCCGCTGGTCACGCTGCCATCCACCTGTCTGTGTCTGCTGTTCTTCCTCCAGAAGCTTCTCATCCTCCCGCTTATTTATGTCAGAACAGGCTCATGGATTCCTATTTTACTCAGTGGGTTACTGAATAACCCATTATTATTTCATTAATAGTGACATCATTACGTTGTAAAGCAATCTTCCTCCAATTAAAGAATAAAGGTAACAACATATTTGTTTTCATGTGAAAGTCTCTTCAGGTTTGACCAGCTTGAGCCCTTGCAAGCTGACCCTACATCCTGTTGACTTTATATCGTTGGCTGAGCATTTCCTGTTTTCAGCCCATTCTGCAACTTGCCAGCTCCAGCCCTGGGATCCGCCATTTCTCCAAGTTTGGCTCCTTGTGGTGGAGAATGCTACCTGGAAACTAACTCATGGGCTCAGGGCACCGCTGCGTTTCCTGGTGGCTCAGATGATAGAGAATCTGCCTGTAGTGCAGGAGACCTGGGTTCGATCCCTGGGTTGGAAAGATGCCCTGGAGAAGAGGCTGTCAGGCCACTCCAGGATTCTTGCCTGGGAAATCTCATGGGCAGAGGAGCCTGCCAGGCTACAGTCCATGGAGGGGCAGAGAGGCGGGCAGGACTGGGCACACACCCACGCACAATGCTCAGATTGACGTCTGTCTGCGTCTGTCTGCGTCTCTCTGCGTGTGTTGAAACCATGACTGCCACCAATATCCTCCATTTTAAATCGGTTCATTCTAGTCTTCTCTCTTTCCACATTCATAAATTCCTTCTTCAACCTGCGAAGCGGGGATTCTGATAATGTCAGGTTATTTACCAGTTTGATCCATCCTCTCTCTGTGGAGCGAGTCTGCCCTCAGCACCGCTGCTCTCCTGAGCGGCTCCCCTCGCTCCATGCATTGGTTCTGATACTCCACCCTGGGTTGCCATCCACACCCCACACAGACAGCCTCCTTAACCCATTTGGGTTCTGTACCAGGTGTCCCCAGACACAGGCCCCTGGGGCTCTTGAAGACTAACTCAGACACGGGCCGTGCACCGCGCTCCGCCCGGGATCGGTCTCTGCTTGCCACCTGCCTCCTTGAACCATAGTTTCCTTTCCGGGTTTTCTTCAGACATTTGCTAACATAACAGCACTTGTGAAGAGATGTCTAAAACAGTGAACTCATGAGCTGTGTTTTTTCTCAACCATCTGATAAAATTTTTAAATTAAAAAAGTTGTCCTCGAATCTTTTTCTTTCATTTTCTTGGCCAATACTTAACCAGGTAGCTGCTTTGCACTAAAGTATGGATTTTTTAAATTAAGATTTATTAGGATTTTTCCAAGTCGAGACTTCCATGCTTCATTCATTCCCTGGAATCAAAACGTCTTCCAGGGTCAAGACCTTCAGTTGCTGGGGTATTTCCCTGAAGGCACAAAAGTGAGGGAAATGGCTTTTGTCCACAACTAGTCACTCTGGTTGTTACCAGTATAAGTCATTATTCACATACTTTCTCTAAGCAGCCAGTAAACAAAGTTCTTCTCTCTCTCTCTCATTTTTTTTTTCCACAAAAGCTTTTGTCTCTTATTTACTCCCCAGGTCACCCCACTCACTTCCTGGGGGTCGTGGTTTTAACCAAGCAGACCCCGGCGTGCCGGCTGCCACCACTGCCAGGAGGCCCCTGCACCACAGCCCTCCGGGTCGTCCTGCTCCAGGACGGCTTCCACTGCCCACACTGCTCGAGGTGGCAGACGCAGAGCCCATCCCAGCTGCCCAAGTCTCTGTGTCGCAGCCCCGCTCGCAGGACACGTCTCGGACGGTAACTGCTTCCCCCAACCCCACCCTGAGCTGCTCACAGGTTCCCTCCAGCCTTTGCAGGAGGGATGGAGACAGCATGCTCACCCAAGGGCGAGACGCGGTCACGGCGTTTTAGTTCTAACCATTTTTCTTTCTTTTGTTTTGGCAGACTCTTGTAGGGTTTCTGTCTAATATCGTGTTATCTGCGAGTGGAAACAGTTTTCCTTCCTCTTTTCTGATTTGGATGCCATTTATTGCTTTTTCCTGCCTCATTGCTCTGACTAGGGCTCCCAGCACCATGCTAAATGAAAGTGGTGAGAATGGACATCCTTTCTTGCTCCTGATCTTTGTTTGAGATAAAGCTTTCAGAGTTTCACCAATGAGTATGATGTTAGCTGTAGGCTTTTCATATCTGGCCTTTATTATGTTGAGATACATTACCTCTGTATCTAGTTGGATGAAAATTTTTGTTGTAAAAGTATGTTGAATCTTGTCAAATGTTTGCTTTGCATCAACTGAGGTGACAATATTATCTTTATCATTCATTTTTGCTAGTGTGATGAATCACAATAATTAACCTGTCAATGTTTAGCCATTGTTGCGTTACTGAAAAAACCCCACTTGATCATGGTGTGTAGTCTATTCAAAGTATCCTTTAAATGACTTTGCCTGTATTTTGCTGAGGGTTTTTGTTTAAGCTAGGATGTTGGCCTGTGATTTCTTTTCTTGTAATGCCTTTTTCTGGTTTTGGTATCAGTGTAATGTTGGTCTCAGAAAATCAATTTAGAAGCATTTTTTCCTGCTTCTATTTTTTGGAAGAGTCTGAGGAGGATTGGTGTTAATTCTTCTCTGAATGTCTGGTAGAATTCATCAGTGAAGCTATCTGATCTTTGTAGTCTCTATTTAATTTGAGTCTGGTCTGATCTTTATTTCCTTCCTTCTACTAAATTTGGGCTTAGTTTTTCTGCTTGAGACGTAAAGTTCCTTGAGGTGTAAAGTTCTTTGAGGTGTAAATTGAGTTGTTTACTTTAAATATTTCTTTTTCTTTTCTTTTAATGTTTTAAGTTATGAAAGTATGGTAACACATTTACAGGAGATTTGGGAAACACAGAATAAAGTTACATATAATTCCACTACATATTATGATTTTTTTTATTTATTTATTTTAATTGGAGGATAATTGCCTTATAATGTTGTGTTAGTTTCTGCCATATATCAACATGAATTGGCCATAGGTATACATGCTTTTCCCAGTGGTCGTGTATGGATGTGAGAGCTGGACTATAAAAAAAGCTGAGCACTGAAGAACTGAGGCTTTTGAACTGTGGTGTTGGAGAAGACTCTTGAGAGTCCCATGGACTGCAAGGAGAGCCAACCAGTCCATTCTGAGTTGAAGCTGAAACTCCAATACTTTGGCCACCTGATGCAAAGAGCTGACTCATTTGAAAAGACCCTGATGCTGGGAAAGATTGAAGGCAGGAGGAGAAGGGGACGACAGAGGATAAGATGGTTGGATGGCATCCCCGACTCGATGGACACGGGTTTGGGTGGACTCTGGGAGTTGGTGATGGACAGGGAGGCCTGCGTGCTGCGGTTCCTGGGGTCGCAGAGTGGGACCCGACTGAGCGCCTGAACTGACTGATACACACGTCCCCTCCCTCTGGAACTTCCCTCCCACCCCTCTAGGTTGTCACAGAGCGCCGGATAGCGTGTGCGGTTCCTGGGGTCGCAGAGTGGGACCCGACTGAGCGCCTGAACTGACTGATACACACGTCCCCTCCCTCTGGAACTTCCCTCCCACCCCTCTAGGTTGTCACAGAGCGCCGGATTTGAATTCCCTGCATCAGGCAGCATCAGGCACCAGCTGTCTGCCTTACCTGTGGTGACTCGGCTCCCGCGCTGCTTCCCCAGATGGCCCCGCCATCTCCTTCCGCCCTCCGTGTCCCCAAGCCTCGTCTGTGTCTCCACCTCCATTGCCGCCCCACACAGAGGCGCATCAGCACCATCCTTCTAGATTCCGCATACATGTGTGCATTAATATATACTATCTGTCTTTCTCTTTCTGATTTACTTCACTGTATAAGAGGCTCTAGGTCCATCTGCCTCATTAGAACTGAGTCAAACACAGTCCGTTTTATGGCTGAGTCACATTCCGTTGTGTATATGTACCACAGCTTTCTTATCCATTTGTCTGTTGATAGCCATCTGGGTACAATTATTTTTAAAGTAGATGATTTAAGATTTTTAGTTGGAGTTTCAATATCAAGGACTCTAAAATTAACAGGATAAATATACAGAGAAGTAGAAGGATATAGCAAACCTGAGAAGCACTATGAACCGATTCAACATAATTAAGATTTATACAATTTTCACGCAGCAGCGGGGTGCAGATTCTACTCGAGTTTGCACAGACTATAAGCTAGGAGACACTGAAGCAGAGCCAGGGACATAAAGCTAGGTGCAGAAGGCTCACGGTCGAAAGGCTGAGACCACACAGAGTCTGTTCTCTTATCACTGCGAAAGCACACCTTTTTCCTTAATGCACGTCTTATTGCGGTAAACGTCCCTCTTAGAACTGCTTTTGCAAATCACGGACATTTCAGAACGCTGTGCTCCCATTTTCATTTTTCTCTAAACACTTTAAAATGTCTTTTTTGAATTCTCCTTTGACCCATTTCTTGCTCAGGAGCCTGCTATTTAATCTCCATATATTTGTGAGTTCTCGATTTTCTTCTGTAATTGATTTACAGTTTCATTTCACTGTGGTTGGAGAAGATACTTGATGCAGCTTCAGTCTTCTTAACTTGCTGACGTTTCTTGTGGATTTGTCTGTCCTGAGGCATGCTCCATGTGCACTCGAGAAGAACCTGTATTCTGTAGCCATTGGATGAAGTGTTCTATTAATATATTTGTCCTTTGGGTCCACCAGGTCTCAGGTGTAGTTTAAGTACAATATTCATTGATTTTCTGTCTGGATGATCTGTTTGTTGTTAAAAGTGAGGCTTTGCTAGTGTTAATTTCATTAGGACCGCAGGCTATTGCATTGTTCCCTATGTCTCCTTTCAGATCTGTTAATATCTGCTTCATGTATTTAGTTGTCCCAACGTCAGATGCATAGATATTTACAACTGTTATATCCTCTTGATAAACTGACTCCTTTATCTTTATATGACGACTCTTATCTCACTGAAGTCTTTGGCTTGACGTCCATTTTTTTCTGACACATGCATATATAAAACCCTCTGTTTTCAAGGTTTCATCCACATGTAATATCTTTTCCTGTCCCTTCACTTTCACCCTACGTCTGTCCTTAGAGCTGAGAGGAGTCTCTTGGAAGCAATATACAGTTGGACTTTATTTTTTTTAATCCAGTCACTCTGTCTTTTGATTGAAGAATTTAATCCATTTACATTTAAAGTAACCATTAATGAATATGGACTTACTGCCGTCGTTCATTAATGATTCCCTGGTTGTTTCTTATTCCCTTGGGTCTTTACTCCTCTCTGGACCTCTTTGCTCAGCCCAGGTGAATAGCCAGCTGAGTCCTTGCTCACCCGTTAAGAAACGCTTCTCTGTTCACCACAGTTCTGTGGGTCTCAAGGGCAGAGGTCCTGCTGACTTTCAGAGCTAGTCGATTTGGGGACCTGGCCCTCCGGTGGGAGTGTTGAAAGCTGGGGCCCTAGATGTGGAATCTAAACTGTTTGCTTCTCGTGGGGAAGGTGGGAGGTGGGAGCTCCCTCCAGAGCCTATGGCCAGGTCTCTGGTGTGCCTGCGAGAGGACAGGAGTTGGGAGTCTCCAACGTCTCCACCTGTGCTGTCTCCTGCCCTGTGGTCTTTCTCAACCCGCTCCTGTGCTGGGGTGCCGGGAAACACCTCCCACTCTGCAGACCTTGATCCTACTTCCTGCACATCCTGATTTTCTCAAATACACCTTGATGTCAGCAAAACGTTTGAATATCCTTCTGACTGAACTGCTAAAACGTAGGCTGGATGAATGCTATTCTTAGACAGATTCTTGGCTGATTGAATCACCACATACAACTAGAAAGAGGGAATCATTTTTTCAGTGCAGAAACAATTGATTAGTGACATGTTATGGGGGTACCCTGATCTTTCACTCAGCATTATTTTCAATCTATGACTTGGATACAAGTAGGAAAGAAACGCATTGAATTTGCTGAATTGCAAGAGCTGAGATGGGTAACTACTAGTGTAGAGAATGCTCAAGACTTTATGTCATTTCATGCGGCTCGAATTCTGCACTGAAAACAACAAGACACAGAGGAAGACGGTAAACACGTGGGCTGCAGGCCGCAGTCTTCAGCGGCATCTGGTAGAGACACGATGTGAGTCACGTGTAATTTAAATATTTCTAGTTGTCACCCTTAAAAAGGTCAGAGGAAACTGGGAAAAGCAATCTTCAACATTTTTATTTCGAGGGACTTCCCTAGTGGTCCAGGGGCCAAGGCTTTGCCTTCCACTGCTGGGTGTCAGCTCAGTCCCTGGCTGGGAAACGGCGCTCTCACATGCCTTGTGGCCAAAATCCAGACTATAAGAGAGAAGCAATGGTGGAACAAATTCAACAAAGCCTTAAAGATGGTGCACATCAAAAAAAATTTAATTTATAACTCAGTATATCCCAAATATAATTATTCCAACATGTAACTGATATAAAAACTAATGGAATATTTTATCATTTTTGTACTAAGTCTTCAAAAGCATATGTGCATTGGACATTTATAGCACATCTCAATTCAGACTAATCACACTTCAGATGTCCACTGCAAGTCAAGAAACCAATGTATGTAAAAGTTATCAAATAAATGTAACTGCTCATGTAAAGCAATTATCCTCCAATCAAAAATTGTTATTCAGTCGCTAAGTCATATCCAACTCTTTGAGACCCTGTGGATTGCAGCACGCCAGGCTTCTCTGTCCTTCACTATCTCCCAGAATTTGTTCAAACTCATGTCCAGTGAGTCGGTGATGCCATCCAGCCATCTCATCCTCTGTCACCCCATCTCCTCCCGCCTTCAATCTTTCCCAGTATCGGCATTTTTTTTCAGTGAGTCAGCTCTTCGAATCAGGTGGCCAAAGTACTAGAGCTTCAGCTTCAGAATCAGTCCTTCCAATGAATATTAAGGGTTGATTTCCTTTAGGACTGACTGGTTTGACCTCCTTGCTATCCAAGGGACTCTCAAGAGTCTTCTCCAACAGCAGTTTGAAAGCGTCAATTCTTCAGCTCTCAGCCTTCTTTACTAGCCAACTCTCTGTTGGATGGTAACTCTCTCACCAACTTTACTATCCAACATCTGTACATGACTACTGGGAAAACCATGGCTAGAGGGACCTTAAAAATAAATACATTTTTAAAAATGATAAAAAATCATGAAAATCTGAAATCTAAAAAACATGTGAAAGTCACTCTGTCATGTCCAACTCTTTGCAGCCCCAGGGACTGTACAGTCCATGGAACTCTCCGGGCCAGAATACTGGAGTGGGGAGGCGTTCCCTTCTCCAGGGGAATTTTCCCAACCCAGGGGTGGAACCCAGGTCTCCCGCAGATTCTTTACCAGCTGAGCCCCAACGGAAGAACATGTGACCGATCCCATGTTTACTGTAAGCCACTATAACAGGTAATCCAATCCTGGGTGACGCTAGTTATACAGTGTGTTAACTATGTATTGGCAAAACAACACTGTAAGACCTCAGCACCGGAGCCTCAGTGGGGTGTGACACCGGCCGCTGACTGCTCCCAGGCCTGCAGGCGAGCCAGGTGGCTCCTGACCCGGCCAGACAGCAAGGTGGCTCAGCCACTCGCGCACCAGCCAGGAGGTCAGCCACTGCTGACCAGGGCAGAAGGGCCTCGGCCGGGACAGCCCATCCGTATGTCCCCGCATGTTCTCTCATCTTCCCCAGGGAGGCCCAAGCCGCCCCCGGGGAGAGGGGCACCGCCAACAGGGCGTCTCAGGCGCTGGGCTCAGAACGCCACTCCGTCCCTTCGCCTCGTGCGCCAAGGCAGGCTCACCGGCCGGGAAGCCGAGTCCGCCTTCGGGGGGCAGTGTGTGAGACCCCATCTCATCACTCCAGGGGTGCTGGAGCCTGATGTCTGGGGACGCTGGTGCCATCAGGCCCCTCGGGCGCTGCGTCACGGGTGTGTGTGCCGAGCAGGCAGGGGCCACTGCTTCCAGGCCTGGGCACCGGGGCTGAGAAGTGCTGGGCGGTGCGGTCAGGAAGGCCACCTGGGGCTGGACCTCTTGGTCAGGACTTACGGGAACACTCTGTGTCCGGTTCCAAAGCGAGAAGACTGCGGGCGACCCGAGAGCTGTCTTCAAACTGTAAAGCGCAAACCTGGGGAAGGCAGAGTCTTGTTCTCAGT
The DNA here is from genome assembly GCA_006408675.1 of Madoqua kirkii. Classification (NCBI taxonomy): domain Eukaryota; kingdom Metazoa; phylum Chordata; class Mammalia; order Artiodactyla; family Bovidae; genus Madoqua; species Madoqua kirkii. The sequence continues at coordinate 9,452 of SJYC01099047.1, read as the reverse complement.
TCCCCAAAGAGTTTCTGAGGGTTAATTCTATGCCAGGAACTGGGCCGGGTGCAGAGACAGAAGTAGAAGAAGGGAAGTTTCCGTAGATACCGGCTCACCCAGGAGAATTTTCTAATGAATGGAAAGAATCGGTACAGTCGGATAACTCCCTGCAGCAGCTGAGCGCTGAAGCTGGAGGCTGCGTCACGGGAGTCCCGTCCCCGGTGCGGGCCACGCGGCTGCCGTCGGAGGGGCCCTCGGCTCTCAGCTCTCGAGGTCAGCCACGCGCTTTGGCTGTTTGCTTCGCAGGGACCCCGCGGAACGTGCTTCGTGCCCATAGGCACATGCAGAGTGCTCCAACCAGAGACGGACGGCCCGGCTTAGAGGCAGCCCCACGCTACCTGGTGTCTCGTCCTTTGCTCTGCGGTGGGAAAGGGTGAAAGGGCACCGGGGGTCACGTGGGACGACGAGACAAACTGGAGGTGAGGTGGCTGCAGGTGCTGAGCCCTGCAGCTCGCCCAGCCCCCAGACCGCAGCCCCGAGACACCGTCCCGCGTGCTGGGCTCCCGGCGCAGTCGCCCTGCTCCTGCGGCCGTGGAGGGCTTTGCGGAGCGGCAAGGGCATCGTGCCAACCTGCTCCTGTTTCCTGCAGGCACCTGGGAGGAATTCATGGACCTGCTGCGGATCCCAGGTGACCAAGGCGGATGCCAGGGGAAGGACAGAGCTGGAGACGCGGGCACTTCAAGGTGGACCGTCTCCTTCCGTCTCGGCAGAAAGAGTAAGGAGCCCTGAAACAGACCTCCTTGGCTCTCAGAAGCCACGTAAATGCAGGGCACGCTGGCGAGCTAGGGAGACCTTGCCAGGGTGGCTCATCAAGGCTTCTCTTGGACTCTGGGTTTCCAGAACTCTGAGGCTCTGGGGAGAAGGGGCAGAAATTGGTCTCAGGCTGGGGCGCCCCACGCCAAGGAGTGGCCACAGCCTCACAGCCCCCCACCAGACGAGTCCAAGGCTCCCCACCCTCTCAGTGCCCTGGGGTCAGTCAAGCCTGAAGGAGCGCAGGGAGGGCCCCGCCCCACCCTCAGTGAGGGCATTGTGTCCTGTGACAAGCCCTCTGGCCTGTGCGCAGTTCTAGACCAACAGGGCAAGGCACCGGCTCTGCCCCACCTGGAGGCCCGCTCTCCAAGGCACAGAAGCAGTGAGAACAGAAAACACCTCTGCCCTTCCCGGGGAGGAGACGTATCCGAGCCCCCCTTTCTCCTCAGCAGCCCTTCGGGAGCAGGACAGGCCATGACGGACGAGCTCCAAGGATTCTCCAGGGTGAGCAGCGAGGCCAGGGGCAGCAGTGGATGCTGGGCTGCTGCCAGCGTCCGGGAGACTGACCCGGACGTAGCTCTGTTAACCAGCATGCAGATGGCAGAGTCGTAAGCGTTGGTCAGTGGGCCCAGGATTAAAGGAGCCCTGACGAGCGGGTCTGCCCCCTGCTGTGGAGTGAACGATCCCACTCTGGCCAGCGTCCAGCAGCCAAGCTGATGTCACTGCACGTGGGCCCAGGAAGAGGGCTGCAGCGCCTCCAGGCCAGCCGGCTGCAAGGCCATCGCCCTCGGGGACTCAGAGAGCAGCAGGCAGGAAGAGGACGCCCAGCTGGCTTCACGGACACGGAGCTCACAGCAAAGCGATCAGCCGGGGCTTGGCGACAGCTGGTGGGGCAGCAGTCAAGCAGAGAGGCACGGGGCAGAGGCGGACAGGAAAGGACTCCGGGAACCTTTGGAAGGGTGGGAATATTTTCTGTTCTCATTGTGGTTGTGGATACACTGGTGTAAATTTGCCAAAACTCACGGAAACAGCCCCGACTGTGAGTGCTTTCTGCTGTGCTGTTCAGTTGCCAGGACATGCTGAACTCTGTGACCCCCATGGACGGCGGCACGCCAGGCCCACAGTCCCTCACCACCTCCCGGAGTTTTTCCAAGCTCGTGTCCGTTGAATCCGTGATGCCATCCAACCATCTCATCCTCTGTCACCCTCCGAAGATATGTAAATTATATCTCAATAAAGTTGGCTTTTTAAAACATGATGCCCCTCCCCAGCAGGAGAGGTGTGTGCAGGCTGATTCCTAGGTCTGGGTCAGGGGTGGGGTTGAGATCTAATGCCTGTCATTCCAAGGCCGGAACGTCTGTCAGAGACTTAGCAAACTTGTCTCAGGCTCTCCCTGCCAGTTTCCAGTGTTACTACTGCTAGGATCCGCTGGTGAAAGACTTTATCCTTTTGGGCTCCAAAATCACTGCAGATGGCGACTGAAGCCATGAAATTAAAAGACGCTTGCTCCTTGGAAGGAAAGCTATGACCAACCTAGACAGTATATTAAAAAGTAGGAACATTACTTTGCCAACAAAGGTCCATCTAGTCAAAGCTATGGTTTTTCCTGTGGTCATGTGTGGATGTGAGAGTTGGACCATAGAGAAAACTGAGCACCAAAGAATTGATGCTTTTGAACTGTGATGTTGGAGAAGACTCTTGAGAGTCCCTTGGACTGCAAGGAGATCCAACCAGTCCATCCTAAAGGAAATCAGTCCTGAATATTCATTGGAAGGACTGATGCTGAAGCTGAAACTCCAATACTGTGGCCACTTGATACGAAGAACTGACTCATTGGAAAAGACCCTGATGCTGGGAAAGATTGAGGGCAGGAGGAGAAGGGGATGACAGAGGATGGGATGGTTGGATGGCATCACTGACTCGATGGACATGAGTTTGGGCAAGCTCGGGTTTGGTGATGGACAGGGAAGCCTGGCGTGCTGCAGTCCGTGGGGTGAAAGGGTTGGACACGATGGAGTGACTGAATTGAACTGAACTGAAGGTCTGCTGGAATCATGAAAGGAGAGGTGTGTCAGGCTCCTGTACTAGGCCCCTCACCTGCCCCTCCTGTACATTAGGCCACCCTGGGAGGGGCCTCCATGACTCACCAGGACCTCATCTCAGCTCTGTCTCTGCCCCAAAGCCCTGTGTTAGCATCCTGGGGATGTTTCCAAAGTTTCACAAACCCAAGGGCTTAATCTATAGGAATCTAATCACTCACGGTTGGGGAGATCAGAAGTGCGGGATGGGATTGGGGCTGGGTCCTCCGTAGGTCTGAATACAAACCCGCTCAGGGCCCTTCCCAGCTGTGGATGGTGCCTGAAACCCCTGGGGGGCCTTGCCCTACTGACCACCACTCCGCGCTCTGTCTGAACTTCGAGTCACCTCTGCACCTGAATCCTCTCCTCTTATGGGGTGTTGATGCGGGGTGGGGCGGGCCCCTATCTCACCCTCATGCCAAGATGATCTGAGCCCTTAGCTTGGTTATTAATCTGTAGAGACAGGGGCTTTCCAGGTGGCACTAGTGGTAAACAGCCCTCCTGCCAAGGCAGGAGACACGAGAGACAAGGGTTCAATCCCTCAGCCAGAAACATCCCCTGAAGAGGGCGTGGCAACCCACCCAGAGAATCCTGTGGACAGAGGGGCCTGGCGGGCTGCAGTCCATAGGACCGCAAAGAGTCAGGCACGACAAGCAACTTAGCACACACGTTGCAGAGACCATGTCCAGATGAGGCCACATGCTAAGGTTCCGGGCAGACCTGAGTTTGGGTGAGACTGTATTCAACTAGCTACACCATGAAACTCTCTCCAGCCCAGACCCTTCTCTGGAACCCCAGACATCGGACCCGACTCAGAACATTCGAAAGGACCTCAAGTAGTTCCTGTCTAAAATCAAACTCAGTTCGCCTCCCATAAACTTGCTCATCCACAAGCTCATTTCAGCACCAGGCAACCAAACCCCTTCAACCCCTGTGGTTCAGGCCACAGACCTTAGTTCAGTTTAGCTCAGTCGTGCTCAACTCTTTGCGACCCCATGGACTGCAGCACGCCAGGCCTCCCTGTCCATCGCCAACTCCAGGAGCTTGCTCAAACTCAAGTCCATCAAGTCAGTGATGCCATCCAACCACCTCATCCTGACCCATGGAATCCTCCAGGCAAGAATAGTGGAGTAGGTTGCCATTTCCTTCTCCAGGGGATCTTCCTGACCCAGAGAGAACCCAGGTCTCCTGCACTGCAGGGGGATTCTTTACCGTCTGAGCTACGGGGAAGTCGCAGACCTTGGAGGCGCCCCAGTTCTCTCTCGCTTCCCATCAAGCACATCAGCGAATCTCCTCGGCTCTGTCCTCGGGATTAACGTGAACCCTGTATCCCGAGTCCCGCGGCCCGACTCCTTCCCTGTTGACCACGGATCACCGGGACCGGCCCTCGCATCTCCCAGGTGGCCCTGCCCCCTCCTGTCTCCACTTTCACGACTTTCACGACTGTTTAAGTCAGGCCTGGATTCTGTTCGAAACCCTCCAGGGAGCCCAGGGCCCCAGCCTGCATCCTGACCAGGACCTACAGGGCTGACCTGGGCCCCACCCTCTCTCTCTCCCTCCAGGCTTTTTCTCCCCGCATTGTAACACCCGGGACCCTGACATCCAGCCTTTTCCTGGAGTTTGCTCAGCACATTCCTCAGCCTTTATCCTTCAGACTTCTCTGCAAGGATGTGCCCCCTCCAGACAACTTCGGGCGGGCGCTCCCCACTGAGGTGCCCGCTCCAGGGAAAGACCACCTGGCCCCCTGGCCACCCACAAGACTCTCGCCGGGGCTCCAGCCCTGCTTCCTCTCCCCACGGGGCCGCGTTTCCTGTCTGCGGCCGCCAGCGTGCTGGCCCCGCAGAGACGGAGCTGCTGTTTGGCTCCCGTGGACGCCTCCCCAGCAGGCAGGTGCTCCAGAAAGTCCTGCGGGCCTGCCGAGTGAACGAGCGAGGGAAGTAGTGACGGGCATGGAAAACCTGAGGAGTGAGGACTTCCAAAGCTTATCTCCTCAGGCCTCCACCTTCAGGCCTGATCATCCCCCCCTCTCGCCGCAGCACAGATGGGGGGACTCCCTGCAATCTGGGGCGCGACGGCCTTGTGATCTGTCATCTCAAAAGGGGAAGAGGTTTCGACTTGAAAGAGAAAAGCAGGCGGCCTTTACGTGGGACACTCACCCGAAGCACAGGGGGCCCGGCCACTTCCCTCACGCCTTCTCCCCCCGGACCCCTCGCCCACCACCCTGCCGGATGGAGCTCCTCGCTCTGACGGGACACACGGATGCTCTGGCCAGTGGACAAACACCCCTGGAGGGACTGTTTGGAGCCTCACACTGGGCTATGCTGAAGGTGCGCTCGCAGCCATTTCCGCAGCGTGGGGCTCCGCGGCGCCTGCAGGCTTTCTCTCGTTGCAGTGAGCAGGTGCGCCAGTCTAACGGCGGCCTGCGGGCCTCTGGGCGCTGCCTGTTCTCCTTGCTGAGCACGGGCTCTGGGCACGTGGCCTTCAGCAGGTGCGGCTCCTGGAGTAGTAGTGGCTGAGACTAGATCTTCCCATTCCGGGCATTGCACCCGTTTCTGCCTTCGCAGGGGAATCCTTTCCCACTGGGCCACCCGGGCTACGCGACCCACGCTTCTGCATCGCCTTTTAAGCCTGAAAGTCTCCCTTGGTTAAACTATCAGACTATAAGCCTAGGACGTGAGAACGGAAAGGACCAGTGCGACCCTGGAGGATGGGACTGCAGTGATTGGGGCCACTGGAGGCAGAGACGCCAAGACACAGGCTTTGTTTAAAATTATTTATTTTTACTGAAGGATAATCGCTTTACAGAATTTGCTGTTTTCTGTCAAACCTCAACACGAATCAGCCATAGGTACACATATATCCCCTCCCTTTTGAGCCTCCCTCCCATCTGCCCAGATAAGAATGTGAGAGCTTACTAGACCATGGATTTAGACTGGCATCTGAAGCTGGGCTCAGCTGGGAGCCCTGTGTAAGGCATGTCATCTCTCTGAGTGTGACGGAGGGCAGGGCAGCCGCCTTGCTGGGGAGCATTTGACAGGTGGTGCATTTTATCGAAGGAAGGGCTCAGGGGAGGAGGGACAGGTGGGTGATGTCCAAGCTGTCGTAAGAGATGAGTGGCATGTCTAGTCTTAGGCTGGTCCAGCCTGTCAGGGGACTGTGAAAGCCTCCCACTGAGCCCCTGAACCTCAGCCCCCGGCCCGCGGCTGACCGCACCTCCTGGGAACCCCCCTGGTGGAAGGTTCAGAGGAAGACGACTCAGCCAGGTGTGAGGGCTGCAGAGATGCCTGTCCCTGCTTTACATACAGGAACCCCCAAGGTGGAGGAAGTGGGCTTGGAGGAGCAGAAAAAAAGGGAAAAACAAAACAGCCGCGGAGGCGGGTGGCCGCTCCCCTTCCTGTCACCTGGAGGAAATGAGCTGATCAAGGAGACGCGGGAGTTTCCGCACTTTTGTTCCTTTATCGCTGCTGTTCTGGCGCTCAGCTGTGTCCGACTCTCCGTGACCCTGTGGGCAGCAGCGCGCCAGGCCTCCCTGTCCATCGCCGCCTCCCAGCGCATGCGCCCCGAGAGAGGAAGGAAGACCTCCCCTGCCAGTCCCAGCCCCGTTCCCACCCGAGGTGTAGGTGGGGGACCCGGCCCCACGTCCTATCCGAGCGGCTCCCCCGCCAGCAGCCCAGCCGCGACGCTGTCCTCCTCCTGAGGCCTGGGAGGCCAGTCCTGCTTCTTGCTGATTTGACCCACCTCTGACGGCAGCCTGGTCCTCCTCTTCTCCTCCAGACCAAAGCACGGCTGACTCAGGGACCCTGGCCCCAGGGAATGCTGCCCATGAGCCAGGGCCACCCTGGGTCCCCAGGGAGACCCCGCTGACCCATGACTTCTGCCCGCAGGGGAAGGCAGGGGTCTCACATGATCCAATGCCTCCTATTCTGAGCCCCAGGGAGCCCCACGACAAGAGGCTGGCCCACAGTGTCTGTGGCCCCCAAGTTCCTGGAGTGGGAGGTCCAGGGATTTGCTGAGGAGGCCCCACTGTCCCCAAGGGTTCTGATTCTGCTCACTGACCGCTGCAAGAACACAGCTCCTCGAGGGAAGGAGCGGGCTTTGTGGAAATCGCCCCAGCGGCAGTCTCTCAGCAGCAGGACCCCCTAACTGAGTCTGGCCCACCCGCCTTGGCTCCATGACTGAGGAAGCGACACCTCTGCCCCCAAGGGTCGCCTCTGAGGGCTGCGGGGGGTGCGGGTCGGAAGCGGCCCTGTGAAATGGGCAGCTGCTCCTCAGGTGCTGCAGCACCCGCAGCCCCAGGCCCTTAGGGACGGTGCCCAGGAAGCTCCCTCCTCAAGGCTCTCAAGCGCTGCTGGGGTCGGTGAGCCCAGAACCGCTGAACTGAAGAACACGCTTTTTTCCCCCTTCAAAATGTAATCCTCAGGTTAACCCATGTGTCTTTTGCTTTTTCATGTACAACAATGTTCCTTGATACTAGCAACTAACCGGGACTAATTAATCTGAGCTGACTAATCTGAAATTGCTTCTTTAAACTTTTTTGGAAAATTCCAAAATATTGTCTTGGAAGTTTATTTATGATATGTCTAGGTGGATTTTCCCCTTCAGTTTGGGAGTTTATTTTTGTATTTACACTGTTGGAGTTCCCTGAAGTTGGTGGACCTGGAGTTTATCTTGCCCTATTTTTGGAAAATTCTTAGCCACTATCTGTTTAGAAACTTGAGAGTTCTTCGGACAGCAAGATCAAACCAGTCAGTCCTAAAGAAAATCAACCCTGAATACTCATTGGAGGGACTGAAGCTGAAGCTCTAATACTTGGGCCATCTGATGGGAAGAGCTGACTCATCGGGAAAGACCCTGATGCTGGGAAAGATTGAGGGCAGGAGGAGAAGGGGACGACAGAGGATGAGATGGTTGGGTGGCGCCACTGATTCGACGGACATGAGTCTGAGCAGGCTCCAGGACATGGCAAAGGACAGGGAGGCCTGGCGTGCTGCAGTCCATGGGGTCGCAGAGAATCGGACACGGCAGCGATGAACACCGGTGACAATCTGCTTAGGTATTTCCTCTGCTCTTTCTCTTTTATTCTGGGAGTCCAATCGAATGTGTTAGGTTATATGACATTTTCCCAAGGATCTTAGATTCTGTGAGCCTGGCGTGCTGCAGTCCATGGGGTCGCAGAGAATCGGACACGGCAGCGATGAACACCGGTGACAATCTGCTTAGGTATTTCCTCTGCTCTTTCTCTTTTATTCTGGGAATCCAATCGAATGTGTTAGGTTATATGACATTTTCCCAAGGATCTTAGATTCTGTGTTACGGTTTTTTCAGCCTTTTATTCTTTTTTTGTGTATCATTTTTTATGATTTCTCGATGTACCTGCAAGTTCATTAGCTTTCCTCAGCTGAGACTAGTCTACTGATAAGCCCACTAAAGAACCCTTTCATGTCACTTACCATGGTTATTTTCAAGTCCCAATCTTAGCCTTCCAACATCTGGGTTGTTGCTAGTTCTGGTCCTGTTGATTGCTTTATCTGCTGGCAATGATTTGGTTTTGTTTTGCTTTCTTTTTAAAGTATCAGCTTTGGATTGACTGCTGAAAATTATGCATAAACAGTAGAGACCACAGTAAGTAGCTTTTATGTTCATAAAACAACCATTTAATAACAATCTGCTTCCAGGAGTGAGGAGGTCGTCTATCTAATCAGGCCTTCAGCTGGGTTTCAAGGTGTTCGTCTTCAATTGTGACTTTCAGCGCACCACAGTGGGCAAAGTGCCTTCGGGTTCTTCTCCGTGTTCCTGCCCATCTTCTCGTTCCAAAGTTTCTCTCTCCTGCGGAAACAGGCGGCGGCTCTTGCTGCCTCGTGCTCAGCTCCTGGTGGTGGAATGCGGGATTCTCTGCTGCCCCAGGGCTCGCGTCAGCCTATGAATCTGGGGTTTTACGCAAGGTTTTCAAGGCACTCCTGCCCCTCCTCCCACAGAAGCCGCGCTCAGCCTTGGGGCCGGGGTTTGTCCCGGGTGGGAGACGGTCTCCTGTTCTGTCCCGAGCTGCAGTGGGCCATTATTTGTCCTTGGTTGAGAGGCTGGACTGCTCTTCTCTCTGTAGCCTAAGGCTTTTACTAACTGGCAGGAAAGGGCAGTGTGGGAGGAGCTGTGTCTGCCTCCCAGAGCCTGAGAGCCCCATGGAGGAACGTCCGCAGAGGAGCTCGCCCCACAGTCCTGCCCTCAGGCACCCCTGCCATCTCCTGGGGAGGCTACGGAGAAGAGCCCCCGGCGAGGGTGCTACAGAGCCTGCCTATGTCCCAGGCCCCGCTGTTTGCGCCTGACCCCCAGCCCATCCTGGGCCTGCAGCTTCCTTACCACCAGCCTCTCTTCGCCACAGTCTCGCAGCCACCTCTCGCTCCTCTGCCAAGTCTGGCATGGTTTGTGCCAGCTCACCCTGCCCAGCAGGCTCTCCTCTCTGTGCAGCTCAGTGGCAGAGCTGTCCGGCACACAGAGCTCTTCGACAGTCTGAGAAGTGCTATGACTTTATAATCAATCTGATTTCGGTGCTGACCGTCTGGTGATGTCCATGTGTAGAGTCTTCTC
>SJYC01099046.1:0-18246 GCA_006408675.1 Madoqua kirkii | reverse complement strand
GTGATTAGATTGACTAGTTTTCTGTGAGTATGTTTCAGTGTGTCTGCCCTCTGATGACCTCTTGCAACACCTACCATCTTACTTGGGTTTCTCTTACCTTCGGTGTGGGGTATCGCTTCACGGCTGCTCTGGCAAAACACAGCCGCTGCTCCTTACATTGGACGAAGGGTATATCCTCACCACTGCCCTTCCTGACCTTCAACATGGGATAGCTCCTCCAGGCCGTCCTGCACACGTGCAGCCACTGCTCCTTGGACGTGGGGTTGCTCCTCCTGGCCGCTGCCCCTGGCCTTGGACACAGGGTAGCTCCTCTCAGCCACCACCCCTGGCCTTGGACACAGGGTAGCTCCTCTCGGCCATTCCTGCACTGGCGCAGCCTGGCACTCTCGGCTGCTGCCCCTGACCTCGGATGTAGGGTAGCTCCTCTTGGCTGCCGCCTTTCAGGCATGGGGTCTTCCCAGCTTCTGCCCCTGACCTCAGACGTGGGGTAGCTACTCTTGGCAGCGCTTAGTGAGCCGGTCGCAGCCGCTCATGCTGTACATTATCACCCTGCTTATTTAACTTATATGCAGAGTACATCATGCGAAATGCTGGGCTGGATGAAGCACAAGCTGGAATTAAGATTGCCAGGACAAATATCAATCACCTCAGATATGCAGATGACACCATTCTTATGGCAGAAAGTGAAGAGGAACTAAAGAGCCTCTTGATGAAGATGAAAGAGAAGAGTGAAAAAGCTGGCTTAAAACTCAACTTTCAAAAAAAGATCATGGCATCCAGTCCCATCACTTCATGGCATGTGGAGGGGAAACAATGGAATCAGTGAAAAACTTTATTTTGGGGGGCTCCAAAATCACTGCAGATGGTGACTGCAGCCATGAAATCAAAAGACACTTGCTCCTTGTGGTGTTGGAGAAGACTCTTTGAGATTCCCTTGGACTGCAAGGAGATCCAACCCGTCCATTCTAAAGGAAATCAGTCCTAAATATTCATTGGAAGGACTGATGTTGAAGCTGAAACTCTAATACTTTGGCCACCTGCTGTGAAGAACTGACTTATTTGAAAAGACACTGATGCTGGGAAAGATTGAAGGCTGGAGGAGAAGGAGACGACAGAAGATGAGATGGCTGGATGGCATCACCGACTCAATGGACATGAGTTTGGGTAAACTCTGGGAGTTGGTGATGGACAGGGAGGCCTGGTGTGCTGCAGTCCATAGGGTCGCAAAGAATGGGACACAACTGAGCGACTGAACTGAACTGATATAATAATTTCTATTAGGAGCAATGATATTCAGGTTTTCCTTTTAGATAAAACCACAGGCTCTGAGTCTATAGGGAAAGGGGGAGCACCACGTTCCCTCCCCTCACAGGGCAGTGTGGCTGGGTGGGCAGTGTCCGTCACGGGTCAGACGGGACAGGCTGCTCGCTCTGCTCCGGCTCACGGTGGGTCACGTGGTCAGAGCAGATGCCAAGTCTCCACCAAGCTGGTGTCACCGCAAGACTTGCTTCAGTTAACGTGCGGAGGCTGGAGATCCATTGCACTTCTGGGCGAGAGCTTGTAAGGGCTGGTGCAGGCTCTCCAAACTGGGGGGAGGCCGTCAGCTCCCTCCCTGGGTGAAGGTGCTGTGGGGCTGGCCTGGGACAGACACGGGTCTGGGAGAAACAGGAGACGCGGCAGAAGCTCGCCTGCCCTGCGTGATCCGGCTGGTTGACCACAGTGGCAGGTTTGGGAAACTCGAGAGGCAAGCAAAGATTTCCCCAAAGGGCAGCGGTGTAAACTTTTAACTTCTTAGAACCACTCTTCAAGAGGCGTGTTGCGATGGCGCTAAAACAGGGCCGTTCCAGTCCTCTCTCGCCTTGTGAAGAGAGTGGGCTCCACTTCTCAGAGCGCGTGCGAGGCTGCCGTCTCGCTTCCGGGCCTCACGTCTGGGTGCCGACCTGCACCGGCAGTGTGCTGGGAGCGCTTGACACGGATCCTCCGCTGAGTCCCGCACTCACCTGGGAGGAGGAAAAGTCACAGAGGAGAACAGACGGGAGCCCCGCGGTGACTCGGCAATATTCAGGTTTTCCTTTTAGATAAAACCACAGGCTCTGAGTCTATAGGGAAAGGGGGAGCACCACGTTCCCTCCCCTCACAGGGCAGTGTGGCTGGGTGGGCAGTGTCCGTCACGGGTCAGACGGGACAGGCTGCTCGCTCTGCTCCGGCTCACGGTGGCTCACGTGGTCAGAGCAGATGCCAAGTCTCCACCAAGCTGGTGTCACCGCAAGACTTGCTTCAGTTAACGTGCGGAGGCTGGAGATCCATTGCACTTCTGGGCGAGAGCTTGTAAGGGCTGGTGCAGGCTCTCCAAACTGGGGGGAGGCCGTCAGCTCCCTCCCTGGGTGAAGGTGCTGTGGGGCTGCCTGGGACAGACACGGGTCTGGGAGAAACAGGAGACGCGGCAGAAGCTCGCCTGCCCTGCGTGATCCGGCTGGTTGACCACAGTGGCAGGTTTGGGAAACTCGAGAGGCAAGCAAAGATTTCCCCAAAGGGCAGCGGTGTAAACTTTTAACTTCTTAGAACCACTCTTCAAGAGGCGTGTTGCGATGGCGCTAAAACAGGGCCGTTCCAGTCCTCTCTCGCCTTGTGAAGAGAGTGGGCTCCACTTCTCAGAGCGCGTGCGAGGCTGCCGTCTCGCTTCCGGGCCTCACGTCTGGGTGCCGACCTGCACCGGCAGTGTGCTGGGAGCGCTTGACACGGATCCTCCGCTGAGTCCCGCACTCACCTGGGAGGAGGAAAAGTCACAGAGGAGAACAGACGGGAGCCCCGCGGTGACTCGGCCAGGAAGCGATGGCGCGAGATCGGACGGAGGACTCCTGCGGGCGCTTGGTAAGTGGAGTCCTCGCAGCATAAAGCTCTAACTCCAGCCCCACACCCTGTGTCTGGAAGACGCACTGTCCGGAGCTGCTGGTTTTACGGCGGCACCCCCCAGACCTTTGTTACCATCCACACCTGCTGCTCGGGGACAGCGAGCCTCAGGAAACAGAGGTGAGGAAGACGATGGGTTAGTATTGAGACCCTAACCGGGCGCTGCACGCTGCTTTCCCGCTTAGCATTCCCAACATTTCTGCCGGCGAGGTGCTGCCCTGATTTTACAGATGCAGAGACTGAGGCTCGGGGGGAGATTAAACTCAGCCCTAATACATTGTGTACATACAAGGATTAGGTTTCAGCTCATACCTGCCCTTCAAGTGACCCATGCTCTTCCCCTATGCGACCGTACCAAGAGGTCTCAGAATGGGACTACAGGCAAGGCAAGCCTTTCTGGGTTGCTGGAAAGATCCGGAGCCTGGCCAGCTGTCCGTGAGGAATAAGGCGGTGGGGCACTAGGGAGGAGAATCACGCGAGAGAGCTGGGAGGAAGCTGCCTGCTGTCTAGGCCAGCCTAGGCCGAAGCAAAGCTGCACTATCTCCTCAGATCTGACCGAAGTCAGTGTTCAAGTATTTTTAAGGAGAAATTAGAAATTTAACTGCTTTCCTGGATAAACTGGTGAAGTTTTATTTACTCAGGTGACTCAGTGGCAAAGAAGCTGCTTGCCAATGTAGGAGATGCGGGTTCCATCCCCGGGTTGGGAAGATCCCCTGGAGGGGGAAATGGCGACCCCCCTCCAGCAGTCTTGCCTGGAGAATTCCATGGAAGAGGAGCCTGGCGGGCTTAGTCCACGGGGTCACGGAGTCGGACGTGGCTTAGCAACTAAACAACAGCAACACCTAGTTTTCCCACCAATTCTGTTCTGTCTTTCTGAACACAAGGTCACTCAGCTGGAGAATAAACCTCCAAAAATGGGGGCTCAAATGGATTTTTATCATGGGTTACTTTTACGTAAGAATCAAGAAATCATGAGTTTGGACAAAAACTAGACCCCTGCTCAGAGTTTTGCATCCATATTCATGAGGGATGGTCGTCAGTCGTTTTTGTATCCGTATGTTGTGAGAGCTCCGTCTGGCTTTGGTGTCAGCAAACTGGCCTCAGGAGGTGAGTTGGAAAGTGTTCTTGCCTCTTTTCTTTTTTGGAAGTTTGTGAATAATTATTTATTAATTATTTAAAATATTTTATTATTTAAAATTTATTCATTTTAAAACGATGCGGTAGAATTCAGTGGTGAGCCACCTGGCTGGATTTTTCTCCTGGGGACTCTTTTAAGTTAATAATTCATTCCCTTCATCTTCCGCAGGTCTATTCAGACTCTGCATTCTCGAGCGGGTCTTGCGCATGTTTTTCTAGGAAGCTTCCCACTTAACTGAGGTTTCGTAATTTGTTGGCATACAATTGTTCGTATTTGCTTACAATCCTTTCTTCCCTGTAAACCAGAAGTAATGTCCTTTCTTGCATTTCCGATCTAATAATTGGAATATTCTCTTTTCCTTGGTCAACCTAGCTTTGGTTGACTTTTTTTTTTTTTTTTAGCACTTCAAGTTGCGTGGAAACAGCTAGTGGCCCCGGAGGCCCCTTTACCCTGCCTTGATGCTCTTACATATTACACCTCTGTACACATCATGTACACTAAACCCTAACAGACTTCTTGTTTCTAATCATGAACATCTTAAAGCCTCAAACAGACCAGTCGCGTCTCACTCACACAGCTGGCTTTTCTGGCGTTTCTCTCACGCCTGGTTTTTCATGCTCTCCTCTGGAATCCTGCATCTTTTTTGTCTAAAAAACTTCCTTTAGCGAGTCTTTCTGAGCAGGTCTCCCACTGAAGAAATTAGGTTAAAATTTTAGGCCTCCTTTGTTCTAAAACCCCAGAGGCAGGCCATACCTCATGAAAAATAACCTTCTCCTCATCTGGTGACTCATGGCCTCCTGATCCCTGAAACAGCCCCTCTACAATGGTATAGTGGTGTTTTTCTATTAATCCTTAACTGATGATTTATTGACTTATAGTCTAGTTTACTGGCAAGAGATCCCCCCCTGGTGATGTATTTTCTGTTAAAACTTTTTCCGGTAGCTGTTTTTCTGAAGACTGACCAACCACCGCGGGGTGGTCAGCCAGCCGTTTCAACCTGATTACCTGCAGACCTATCCCCTAAAAGGTTAAGCCTTGCCCACCAATCAAACGTCCTCACCCCACCTGTACCTGCCTATGGCCCCCAATCAGTGTCCTAACCTTACTCCCACCTACTTGTGATTTTTCTGTATAAAAATCCTTAGTGACCAGCGTTCTGGGTTCACTCCTTCCGAGGAGTTCGAACCCCGGCGCGCCGGTTCAATAAATCCTCTTGCTGATTGCATCGATATCCGAGTCTTGGTGATCTGTGAAGCGATGGCTCCAGTGATTAGGCCTTCTCCGGGTCTAACACCACCAGCGCATCTTCCGTTTTTCTATCATTTGAGGTGGCCTTCCTTCTGCCTTTCTTCCTGATAGACGCTGTTGCTGTGTGTGGCTTCGCTCCCAATAGGCGACCTGCGTGCGTTTGAACCTCTGACCCACGACAAGGACCGCGTTCTGGGGCTGCTCTCGAGGCTTCTTTCATGTAGCTTTCAGTGTCTGGAATATGAACTTGGTGTGAGGTACAGGGTGTCCTGTCTGGGGTTTCCTGAGGTTCTTGAACCCGTAGGCTCCAGTGTTTTGCCAGGTTTGGTCAGCTTTTGCTGTTCTTTCTTCAGGTGTTTTCTGTGCACTTTCTCATGTCTCTGGCATGCCTGTGATACGGACGGTGGTGGCATCCCAAAGCCCCCGACTTTCTTCTTCTTCTCTGGATAATTCTGCAGAACTGTTTGCAAGTTCAGTGACTCCCTCTGTTGTCCTTAAGCCCATTCAGTGAGAATGCTGCTCCCGTTTTTGAAGTTTTCAGTTCTGACTTTCATTTACTTTTCCTTGGTGCCTCTCTTTCTTGCTGATAATTTCCATCTTTCCACTCAAGAAGCATTATTAGAGCCGCCACTTTGACGTCTTAGTCTGAACATTAACGTTACTAACTAGTGGATCTTCACTTTAGATGTTTTCGATGTTACAGTTTCCGAATCTTTTTTATAAAAGCAAACTTAATTAACAAGAGCACTCCACCTCTGAATCATCTTACTAAGTGGGTTTTTACCTCAAACAAGTTTGGCTGAATAAAGGTCGATGGACAAGGACACCTATGCTACGATTGCTATTACATAACTGAACACACGCTTAGAGTATAAATAATTTCTAAAACCACAGAGGCCAAACCACAGTGGAAAATTCAGCTACTCTGGAGAGAAATAGCAAAATTATCTTCTGCAAAGCTTCCTATTCAGGTATGCGTTCGAAGGTGGCCTATATTTCTAATGCTTCTTAAAGTCCGCACAATTAAACAGCTAGTTTCTATGAAAAAAAAAAGTTAAACTGTACATTTTTGGAAACAGTTTGCCTCTTTGGCTCTGGATTCAATATGACAGGCAGGCTTTAGGACTATAGATTTCACTTCTTTTTCAATATACAAACATAGACCTCTGAGAATTTTGAAATTTTTTTTTTTTATCAACTCATTTTTTGAGAATTACTTAGGTTGAGGAGTGGCCATCAGTGGTAAAGATGACCTGATGTATCAGAAACACCTCCCTCCCTAGTATTCTAGTAACCTCAGGACTGGAGCAGGGAATCTGCTGGAAGCCAGCAGCTCAGGAGATTAAGGTGTCCACCCCACAGCTTGAGGACACTTCCTCCCAAGAAGCTTCCATGGCCAGTCGATCCAGGAACGTCAGTCATCGATAGAACTCCGAGGGGTGGTCACGGCTGACACACGAACCACCCGCTCCTGAGAAGAGGCCAGAGGCCAGCGAGCACAGCTCTTCCTCCGTGGGGAGCACTGAGGAACAGTGAGCACAGTGAGCACAGCTCTTCCTCCGTGGGGAGCACTGGTCCCGTGTGGTCGCCACCCCCCAGCGTCAGCCAGTCCTCCCAGCCCTGCTCCCTCCCTCTCCTCTCCACACCTTCTCCTGACCCGCTTCTCTTTTCACGTTCTCCCTCATCTCTCCCCTGCTCTCCCCTTACTTGACTATAATGAATCAACTGGATATGTATTTCTCTGTTCTTAGAAAGTTGGCCATTTTACAGACTTTTAAATTTTGCAAAATAATGTTTGCAAATAAGCAGAAACAATGTTTGCTTAAACACTCTATTCCCAAGTTTTCTGCATCCCCTATTTGCTCAGAAAAAATAAATTTTTAAATGTTCTTTGCTGTTTCTGAGGAAATCCATTGCCAAATATTTTTATAAGCCCGTGGCTTATAAAACTGTTTTTATCTTTTTCAAAGAAATGGAAATAGCGGCAGATAAATGCCACCTCCTGCTCCAGTGGTTAGACTTCAAAATGCACACTGGGTAAGTGGCCTAGTTTGACTGGTTGCTGCTACGAGGCATATCACACAGATGATGATGCTTAATACCTAGACTCGAACAGAAGAACGTGACTCAGTTTCAGGTGGGTGGGTTTTTCAGGGAGAAGGCTGCTGTTAACACGCTGATTTCAGTAACTCTTCTCAGTAACTCTGAGTGAGGCTCACCAGGCGACAGTGTGCACCTCTGGTGTGTCCTCAGAGCGTGTCGGCTGATGGCAGAGACGTCCCCTCTACCTTCTTTACAAAGCGTGGCTTCCCTGTGCCACGTGGTTATGCCCTCTGGGCAGCATGCTGACCCAGAGGCGCCCAGTCCAGCAGCTCCCCACAAGGCAGGTGTTAAAGGAAAACTGTTCAAATTTCAGAGCTTGATGGTCTATTATGGGGGGTGGGGGAAGCGGCTTTCCACTGCCCCCTCCGCAGCCCACTGATACAGAGTACAACCAGATAAAATCACGGGTGCTTCCGCTCGTGAAAGACATTTCAAAGCGTCACACAGGCCAGAGCGCTAGCATTCGTCTTCCTGTAGAAACGCGTGTCCAGAGGTGTAGAGAGCGAGGGCCCGAGCTCCAAGTCTCCTCACTGCCCGACTCTCTCTTTCAACCCTGCTTCCCGCTCAGAGTCTTTGCAGCACACGCCCCAGAGCACCTTCTGAACTCATCACATTTTGGACATTTCACTGTTTCTTGAACAATCACAGACAGCTATACAAGGTTGCCACCTACACTCTATTTCTAATTCAAGTGGAGGAATCCAAATTGTGAGAAATCCCAGCGCACAGCACAGCGTAAGACAGCGTCAACAAAGGGGAAGTGAGTGGCCCTGAGCCATTCTGTGACACTGCCCTGGAGCAAGTGGCCTGGCACTAGAGAGGGCTCCGGACACGCCGCCGACTAACAGAGGCGGGCGCGGGTGCCATTCGCTGCAGGGTCGTCCGGGGGAAGCTCGTAGAGCCCCCTCCAGCAACAGTTCCGGGGACCCTGTCCACTCAGAGGCACAGCTCCCTGTTCATACGCTTTTTCCGAATCCCCACCTCACTTTACGGCCATAAAATGATATCAAGTAAAAATTACAAGAGGTAATTCTTGGATTTGTAACAGGCACAGCGGCGTTAACAGTTAAGGAATAACCCTAACAGCAGAGCGACCTCAGCGGAGATCGTTTAGGATAAAGCCGGAGGAGGTGCTTCCAAGTCACGAAGGACACGCCAAGCCCTAGAGCAGCCACTTGAGGAAACGCCTTTCTAAAGATACTGACACGCACAGGAAGGTTGCTACGAGAGTAGATCCTGAGAGTAATTCTGCATCACAGGAAGAAGTATTTTTCTTTTTATTGTATCTATATGAGAGGATGGATGTTTCCTAAACCTACTGTGGTAATCATTATTCTATGATACATTTCGTAAATCAAGCCATCATGCTGGACTGATCACCTGAGACTCAGATAGGATGTGTGTGGAAAAGACACCCGCATACACAGCGAGCAAAACAAGGAATGAAATGATTACACTGGGAAAGAATTACTTGATGCAAGAGAAAGCAGGAAAGAACAGACAAACGACAAGTTCATGACAGATATAAAAAACAAAGACATGCAACTTGTAGCCATAAATCAAATTATATCAATAATAACACTAAATGTGAACGGATTAAATAACTCAAGCAAAAGTTAGAGGTTATTTAGATTCAGAGACACAAACAGGCTGAAAGGAAAAAGTGTATCATGCAAACAGCCACCATAGGAACAGGAAGGTTTGCACGGTGTCAGGCAAGATGACTTAAACAAAGAAAGACAACGTGCTAGAGATGAAGGACGTCCTATGATAGAAGGGCATCCACTCAGGAAGATGAAACAATCACCTAACAGAAGAATCCTGGTTTACAGGTGTGCTGGACCGAAAGAGAGATCTGAAGGGGAAAGGATAGATAAACAGTAACAGCCGGAGACTTCCATACCCTGTTTCCAGTAATGGACAGAAAACCCGAGCAGCACCATTAACCAACTAGGCCTAAAAGACGTCTGTAGAACCGCAGCAGAGGACACCTTCCTACGGGAGCACGGGCCGCGCTCCAAACGCGAGCCCAAACCACAGTGCTGGACGGCTCCACGTCCACCGCGCGGCTGCGTTTAGACAGAGAGGCACCGACAAGCGCTGGGGAGGACGCGGAGCAACCGCTGGCAGGGATGTCAAACAGTGCAGCTGCCTGGAATGCAGTTTAGCAGTTCCTCAAAATACTAAGCGTGGGCTTATTACATGACTCAGAGACTCCACTTCCACGCACGTCCTCAGGAGAAAACATGCGTCCTCACATAAGCTTGCGTGTGACTAGCGTGTGAATATTCCTAGCAGTATTATTCGTAACAGCAGCAAGTGGGAACAACTCAAATGGCCCTCAACTTACAAACTAACATATCAGACATGGTATAGCCACATACCCATACAGCAGAATATCATTTCACAATAAGAAGAAGGTAGGCAGATGCTGCCACATGGATAAACCTCGAGAACATCGTGCTAAGTGAAATGAGTCAGTCACACGCATACAAAATTAATATGACATATTGATTAATTCCACTTATTAAAAATAAAAGGCCCAGAGTAGGCAACTCTAGACAGACAGGAAGTGCCTGTCTTGGGGGAAGGTTGGAGGGGTGCGTAAAAGGGCCAATGACTGCCAGTGGGTATGAGGTTCCTTTTGGTGGAGAAGGAACCGTTTCCAAACTGATTCTGGTGGTGGTGGTGGCACAACCCTGCGAGTAGACAGGTGACTTGCACGGTGTGCAAGTGTCCTGATAAGCTGTTCAGATAACTCCGGGGAAGGGCCAGGACCCGCGTGTTCTGGCCCGAGTCGCACACCCCGCCCTTTCTCTGGCCCAAAGTCTGTCCCAGCTGTCCCAGCTCACTGCTTGCCAGCTTCTTCTTGGCTGAGTTACTTTACACCAGTGACTGGGCATCGGACTGTAGGCTTCAGAGGAAACATTTTGTATTTTGCTTGGTTAGGGCACTCTGAACACTTTTTACTGGGACCTTGGACAAAGTGCCTCAGAAGTTAACGCACAGAGTGCCTTTCTTGTGGTCTGTGCTTATATTTCAAGAGTTTGCGACCCAGGAGCCATGAAGATATTCCAGGGGTCTCTCCTCCTGGAGACATTTAATTACATTCCAAACAACAAGAACCCAGGAGTCTTTGCCCCTTTCTTCCTGAGAATTTCTTTATATTGAGGGAATCAAATTCCTTTCCCTCTCTCAGGGGAGAGGTCCATGTTCATAAAGCCTGCAGATCCTTATTTGGGGGGTTGCTCACCTACAGCTCCCAAGCGGCATAAAGGAATTGGAAAATTCTTCAGGTTGTCCCCTAAAGATTCAGAAAAAGAGAACAGATTCCCGAGGAGGCAGGAAGCAGTGGCTTGGGAAAAGCAGAGAGAAAAGCATGTCCTTTGCCACCTGATCTCACAGATGACGGAAAAGAACAGAACTTTCTTACGCATCCTTGACAGACGTCTTCTGTTTTCTCTGGTATTCTAGGATGTAAATTTGCATAAGTGTATTTGTTCCAATTAGTTTTGCTAAGTAGGCATTTATTTTAAAAAATGAGGCTTACATTTAGTTACTCAAAAGGAGGCAATTATGATATTGGAAAGTTTGTAAGATTAATTATAGTTGACACAGTCATTTGGTTTCCTTTACCTATTATTAAGCTTTTTCTTGCTAAAATTATTTCATGATATTCTAATTATGAATCTGATGTATTTGAAATTTGCTTAGCTCTTTATACTGTTGCCATTTTATTGGCATTTGGTTATTGGAATGATGCCATATTTTTCCTTTTATTTGCTTTAAAAAAAAAAAAGCAGAGGAGCATTTTTGCACATTTAAAAAGTCAGTGTTAATCAAACTGAACCTACATCCTTTCTAAGAAAGGGGGCCAAAGATGCAGTGCTGCAAAAGTCTGCACAGCTGTCCACCTTCTCCTTAGAAAAAGTACGGGCAGTTTGGGCCTAAGGGTTTAAAGGGTCAATAAAGCTTCTGAAAACAACAATATATATATATATATATATATAGTACTAGTAGAATCAGGCAGGAAAACTCCGCAGACTACTTTAAAGGAGAGAGATTGTCCTAGAATACACCTTCAGTTTAGCATCATTGGGCTTCCCTTGGGGCTCAGCTGGTAGAGAACCTGCCTGCAGTGTGGGAGACCTGGGTCCCATCCCTGGGTTGGGAAGAGCCCCGGGAGAAGGGAATGGACACTCACTCCAGTGTTCTGGCCTGGAGAATCCCACGGGCTGTATAGTCCATGGTGTTGCAAAGAGTCGGACACAACTGAGCAACTTGTACTTCACTTTACCTACAATACGGCCCCCAAATGGGTTCAGTGACAGCAATTTGGCCCCCACCACTTCACCGCAGGATGGGGAGAGCTAGGGTAAAGGAAATACAGCTGGTAACTGCCCTCAGAAACAGTCAGGCCCTGCCCAGGAAACCCATGTGTGCTTTCAGGACGACACAAACGAACGTGGGTGTGGGAAGACTACTGAGGCATGTCCACCCCTGCCTGGGCCACGGCAGAGTCCAGCCCAGGCCACCATACAGGTTCCAGCCACCCTTCAGGCCTCCGCAGAGTCCAGCCCGGGCCACCATACAGGTTCCAGCCAGCCCTTCAGGCCTCCGCAGAGTCCAGCCCGGGCCACCATACAGGTTCCAGCCAGCCCTTCAGTGCACTTCCCTGCCTGAGCTCCCGCAGTGAGCCGCCCCAGTCCTCAGTCTGCACAGCCTGCTCTCTGGAGGACACGCCGGTCCTGCTGGCGTATAGAAGCCGTACATTCTGCATGTCTTGTCTGCAAGGCTGAGGTCCCACTCTGCAACTTACACAGTCTTACCTGTAAGAGAGGAATGTGCCGTTTCCCCCAAGCTGCTGGGTGCAGCACACAGAGGAAGGGTTGTCTCTGGCGGAAGGACACAGCAGAGAGAAAAACTACCTGCCTCACGGAGCTTACGTCTCCTGGGAGAACCCTCTATGAGAACTGAGAAGGCTGTGGTCACAAGCAACTGCTACTATAAATGGCAGTTATTTTAGCAACAGTTCCCAATGCATATTACTTTTTTGAGAGGGAGGGTAAAAACAAATGAGAATACATGTGTTGTTCCTTAAATTTCTCTGATATGTATTGAACAGTCTTGCTGGTCGAGAGACTTTGGGGGAAGGTTCTTTATAGAGTTTAATACAATCTGATTTCTGATGAAAGAAAGGCAATTCAGTGTAGAAGGGGCAGTTTTTCCTCCAACGGTGCTGAACAACTGAACGGCCATACGTAAACAGGTAAATCTAGCCACACATCTTACACCTTTCATAAAAATAAGCTCAAAAGGAATCACAGAGCTACATGTAAATCGCAGTATCTCAAAACGTGTAAAGAAAAACCGGAGAAAATCTAGATGAACGTTGAGTTTGGCGATGAGTTTTTAGATATAAAACCAAAAGTTCAACCCACGCAAATAAAAGAAAAATCTCATAATCTGAACTCAAATTTAACACATCTTTTCTGAGAAAGACTGATAGAATAAAATGGCAAACCACGAGTGGGGAGGAAGTATTTGCAAAATACCTGATAAAGGACTTGAATCCCAAAGCGTCCGAACTGGCCGCCCAAGGGCCACTTTGTACAGCAGGTCCCCAGGGGGTCTGGTCAAGAGGAAACGCTGTGGGCGCTGTGGCGTTGATAGTGGGTGCAGGACAGCTGGGCCCCACGCTTGGCAGCAACCCCCTGAGGCACCGAGTGGAGACAGAGGAGCCAGCGGCCTGCAGCTGCCCAGGAGCGGACCCACTACGGGGTGCCTGGAAGCTGGGCTGACCTGCCCCACGGAGACGGCCACGCAGGGCCACAGTCGATTTAACATCAGCGAAAAGCCAACCTGCGACGCGTTCAGACACAAGATAGGACAGCGCCGACTCACTGTCTCATCACGTTAGGAGGGCTGAGTCAGAGAACACCCAAGCGCTCAGTGGATCCGGGCACAGCACAGACCCGACTGACACATGGGAAGGCCAGGCATCCTCCCCTCACAAGGACCCCAAGCGCAGGTCCCAGAGGAGCGCCTATGCGGCCACCCGCCACTCTCACCTCCGCCCAGCGGGCTGCGGAGCTTACCACCACGAAGTCTGGGCGCCCGCCCAGGGCGGAGGGCAGGGGGCCCTGCAGCCGGGGCTCCGCGTGGGAGGGGGCAGCACCAGGCGCTGGGGGCGGGCGTCCGGGTCAGGGGTGCTGCGGGGTACCCGGGCCCCCCTCTACCCGCCTCCCTAGGTTCCTGCGTCTTTTGCCCCTGATTCTCCCCCCTGGGTCTTTCTAAGAAAACTGCATCTCTGTCTAAGTTGGGGAGAGACTGAGTCTCCGTGCAGCTTGTAACCAGGACGCGCGGCATCCAAGGACAGACGCCAAGGCGGCGAGGGCGGCGGGCTGGGGCCTCCGTGCCGTGAAGCCCCTCCAGCAGGCTGGAGCCGGAGAGGCGCTGGGCTCACCCTGCCCGCGGCCGCACGGACCTGCGGCCCCGGCTGAGCACCGCAGGCCGCACGCCCACCGCCCGCAGGCTGGAACCTGCTCACGTTTCAGATGCCGATGTGCTTTCAGTGACCAGTGCTGCCTGGGAACGGGTTTAAACTGCTCCTCCACCTCCACTGTTTTCGTAAGGCTCCTAGCCTACAGGCTAGGGCAGGGCCTTGCTTAGGCCTGTAACATTTGGGATTACCTTTTTAGCGAAGGGTCACCGAAATTACTTATGCAAAACTAGCTGTAAGTATACATACTCCGAATAGAAACAAAATCACAGCAAATTACAAAACTTAACACTCTGATGAATACCACAAACATCACAAAGTATAGGAAAATATTCTCACTGACTGCTTGATGTATTTTCACAACACATTTTTCCTACATTGGTTTAACATTAACTTGCTGCTATCACCTCTTCATATCAGAATGACTTAAATCTCTCTCTATGGAGATGATAAAGTAATTTTTCTCTAGAATGACTGATCAAAGTGTTTTTTCAACTACTGATGTATTCTAAGAGTTTTATGGATTGATGAATTACAATTCATTTTGGAAATGACATGTGTGTTAAGTTTGAGAGCTGCTATCTTTTGGAAACCGTTTTCAAGTTCTTTTTTACATATGAGTTTGGAAGTTACAGCATTTCAGTTTTTTTTCAGTGACTAGCCACATTTTAGTGACATAAATGCTCTCAACTATATTCATTCACCAGTTTTTCATTAATGGTCTTGTCATAAATAGCGTATCACAGCATCTGCAGTCTTCAATAATGTCAAATCAGTAGTAAATCTAAATAGTTTTAGTGTGTTTACGATTCACTCCTCTTCATTAATTGGATGATCAGACCAAACAAGAGCCTAGCGATTTACTTGCATTCAAAATCTAACTCATGAATTACCACTTTAGTATAATCTGAAAAAGTATTTTGTTACAGTAAGTACCTCTTAATGGCAAGATAGCTTCTGATGTTTCATCCTCAGGTTCATCACGCAGACCTTCACAGCATGACTCAATAGAGAGGCTCGCCTGTAAGCTCACGCGGGAACCGCGGCCCTGGACAGCTCGGCTTGGACCGCACTGGGAGCTGGCAGCTCCTTGCCCTGAGTCTCCTGGGAAAGGACTCACCGTGCATCTGGGGTGTCACAGTGCGGTCTGATGCAGATCTTTATGGCACACCGTGACTTTGCAGCCTTGGCGCTTTTCCTTCCGCTACCACTCCAGGGCCCCACAGCTAAACCCACGTCGGGGCACCACAGACGGGGACCTGAGGAAAGGGCATACCGTGAACGCGCCCCCCTGGAGCAGCTCAGGGGATGGGAGTGACCTCCAAACCAGGCCAGGGAGGAGGCACGGACATTCACCTGCCGTCACCCGAGATCCCTCTCTTCTCCTCTCCCTCAACATCCAAGTTCAACCCGCCCTGTGACTCTTCCCTTCCTAATGAATAAACACTATTTCATATTACTGAGTACTTGCGATTTGCCAAGAATGCTGCTGCACTCTCTGCAAGTGTTATCCTCCTTACACAACAGCTGGCCTCTGGGGTCAGGAGGCAGGCTTTCACCCCGCCTGCAGGTGAGCAAACGGAGGACACTGGTGGCCAGCCACCCGCCCGCCAGCACTCAGCCGGGAAGCAGGGGCCCAGGTCCGGGACCTGCGCAGCGGCTTCAATGAGGGCCCTCAACCCCGCCCTGCCGCCCCCGGCACCGCTGCCCCCGGCATCGTGGACGCGCACGCGGCCTCCCTGGGGACGCACCCCTCAGGGGGGCCTTCTGCTCACTCCGAGTCCGGCCATCCTGGGCAGACTCCATCAGCCTGCCAGTTTCCCAGAAGCCGAGATCGTCTCAAGCTCCTCCTTCTGGTGGGGGTGGGGGGGCAGGAGCAGGACGGCCCTGTGGCAGCCCTCAGCATGCAGAGGCACAAACGTGTTTCCGTCCAAGTCATGCCTGGCACAGCGCCTGGCATCCGGCACCGTCAATATCTGTAGGAATACTGGTTTATTTCCCCCACAACAGGGCATGCAAGGAGTAAACACTGGCATACTGGGCAAACACTGACTTCCTCTAACTGGGCCTTGAGCCAGGAGAAAGGGTAGGAGTGGGCCAGGTGTGTGCGATGGGGAAGCGGAGTCGGGAAGGTGGGGCTCCCAGCCAGGGCACCAACACGGCGGGGCTGCGGGAGGCCCTGCCGTCCAGGCCCAGCACCAGACTCCGCATGGTGGGCGCAGCACAGCTCGCTCCCTACCAAAACCTTACACTTACAGTCAGGTACACACATGTACACCACACGGACTGAGAGGAGCGAGGGAGAGATGCTAAATGCTTCCAGTGCAAAGGGGACTCTTTCACGAAAACACCCCATTTCAGAAGAGCTGCCACTCAATTTTACAAACTACTTAAAAGAAAGGTTAGTATCCATATCCAGTAGCTGACTGATAAACTGGCCTGTGCAGGAACTCAGTGTTTGAAAATTAACATTCACAGGAAAAGTAACTTCACCATCAAATCCGAAGATTTCATAAACTGCCCAAACAATGAGCTCGGGTTAAACTATCAGAAATGAGCCCCTCAGGCGAGGTGGGGTCCTGCCTCTGCCATCCTGATGCTCCCCCGTCCCTCTTCCTCTCCACCCGCCCTGAGCTGCAGGCCGGGGACCCCTTGGCCCTCTCTTCTCCTTCCCATTTCTGGGGAAGCTGGCTGACTTTACCCAGCGGCACCATCTGCAGAGGCAAAGCCGGGGCAAGGGCACCGCGTGCTCCACAAGGTGGGGCGGGCCCCCGGGTCCTCTCCCACTGCCGGGAGCAGCGCACACCGCCCCGGTGCATGGGACCGAGACACCAGGCCCACTCACGCTGCCCGTGGGAGCTGTTTCCTGCAGGCAGAAGGTTCCTTTTTTCAATCAGGGTGGGAAGTCCATGCCCAAGATTCATCTTGCCTCCTGACTGCAGTCACTGCTGTGACTTCCAGCACACAGTCAGGCAACTTCACCCTCGCTCCTTTAGAGTGATTTCGGAGGAGCCTTTCCCCACACTAAGCAGGGCCCGTGTGGCCGTGGGCCTGGCTCCACTCACGCAGCCACTCACGCCTCTGAAGAGAAGCGCGCGTCTGCCGATGCCTCCTGCCGCAGCCACAGCCCCGTGGAGGGATGCGCCCGTCCTGCCTCCTGGCCGGTCACCTCTGCTTCACGTGCAGAGAGCTCTTTGTCTTTCAGGCTACTCCACTTTTTGCTGGAGTTATCCCATCGTTGCACCGAATGATTCGACCCAAGCTTTCAATCAAAAATCATTGATTGTTCCTTTTCCACAGTTTTCAGGTACAAATGGACTCAAATCTCCAATCAGGTTTTTATAATTTGTTTTTTGAATTGCATCCCCTAGGATGAGCCGTTCTGCCAGTCCATCTCGGACTCCGTCCCACGCTGCTCACTTTCTCCCTGCCAGGGACCCGGGTCGTGTGGATGGCCCGTGGAGGTGCTGCCCTCCCTTCCTCTGCACTGCTTCCCCAGACAGACCCCTTCCTAGAACGGTGGCCGCAGTGCACACGTGTCAGGAGGTGAGGGGGGTGGAGGTGCAGGGACAGAGACCAGGTGGGGTCCCAGCAACTGCCAGGCCACACCCTGCAGGGTGAGTGCTGTCTCGACGGGCACACTCTCTCCAGCGAGCGCTGCCCTCCAGGCCTGTTCCGGCATGGCCAGCGGGCGCCAGTCCAGCTACCTCGAGCCCTGCTTCTCTTCTGCCAGTGTCCACGCTGAGCCACAGACAGAACGGCTGTCTATTTCCTTCGAGAGCACCCTGGAGGCGGGAGGGGCAGCCAGGGCCCACTGTCCAGGAGACCACCTCTACCGAACATGAGCCCACTCCTCAGACATGAGGCTGGCAGCCCCTGCAGGTCTGGGGGAGGGACAGCTGCCCCCCACCCACCACACGGAGCTGTCCTCGGGCAGCAGCTGCCGGCTACACACTGCCCGCCCCACCCCTGCTCCAAGTCAGGAGAGCCTGGTCCTGCAGCCCCGGCCTCGTACTGAGCAGGGTCTGCAGACTCAACGCTGGTCCAGGGGCCACGGGTGCACGCTGGTCAGCAGGCCAGCGCCCACGGAGCCGACAGACGCCCACCCAGCACAGTTCAGACAGCACTGAGGAGGTGCCCAGGGCCAACAGGGCAGTGACAGGGCAGCAGGAGAAAAGGTCGCCCCTCCAGCGGGGGCTTCTCTGAGACCAAGACAGAGATGAGGCAGCCAGGCAGGGCTCCGGGGGGAGGAGGCAGGGACGCCCCCGAAGCAGCGCCACCTGGCGGCCGGCAGCGGCGCGCAGGCTCGAGGGGCAGGCGCCCGCGCGCACCCGGCCAGGAACAG
>SJYC01099045.1:0-13344 GCA_006408675.1 Madoqua kirkii | reverse complement strand
GGCGGGGACGGGCGCCTGGCCACTGTCACTGCCGAGCACGAGGTGTGAGCTCGCATTTTAACTGTCATCACTGAAGCAAGACTTTTATTGCATCTGACAAAAAACATCTGAAAAACTCCATTGTAAAATACAAGTTTTATAGTAAAAATGCTATTTCCTGGCTTAGTATTTCAATGTATATTTCTTGCTGTTGAGTCATTACGTCAGGCCCAACCATTCTGCAACCCCATGGACTGTAGCCCACCAGGCTCCTCTATCCATGGAATTCTCCTAAGTATTTCTTAACAAAAAGAAAATGCTAACCACAAGCAAAACTTTCTAATCAAGGAACACACGTGGAAACAGCTTTTTCAGAGCAGAGTTTGAAGCTACTAAATCTACTGGCTCAGACAGACGCAGTGCGTGATGAGTCTCCTGTTTAATCTTTCTCCCCATCCCCCCAGAAGACCAGACTCTAGGGGTAACAGAAAAATGACAAATTTCACATGCTACTATCCAAAAGTTTCCCACAAGATTAAAGAGCCACACCCTAGTGATTATTCCACTGAAATGATTTTAAATCACTTCACAGAAATCTACCTCCTATCAAACAACACAAAAAATAAATCACATATTGACAGATTCCAGAGGATCAGAACACAATTATAATCTTTATAGAAAGTGACTGTTTACAGAGATGACATCCAAGAGATGCATTTTGTACCAGCACACTGGGGGACTTCTAACAGCAGACTGCATCTCCACGCAGCATCATTTCCTCAAGTGGACCGTGGTGAGCCATGATTGACCAACATCGGCGCCCACAGCTGGGGGCTGACCGAGGGGCTCCCAGGCCGCCCTGGCCCGCATTCTGCCTTGCTTCCTCTTGGGGTTCATGGCTCAGCTTCACTGAAATTTTATAAAACCAGGTTCTAATGTCATATACCCTAAATACTTACATTATCATCTCCCTTCGCATTTCAGAGCCCAGTAAGCATTTGTGTGTCTGTAGACTCATACGAAATGAAAATCTGGTATACAAACCACAAAGTCTGTTCACTTCTTGAGATCAATGAGTAAGCTCTAATTTGCTCCTTTTATTAACAAAGGCGACTCTTAATAAAAAGTTTTAATTGAAATTAAAAAGTACAGAATTTAATCATCAGTCACAGCTGTGCTTACAAATAAGCACACCTCATCTCCCACAGCTCTTTTTAACACTCAGGACCACGGGTGTCAGCACCTGTACAGACAGCAGGACGGGGGGCAGATACACACCAGACTGCCCCAAACTCCATCCCCGGCTCGACCCTGAAGGTCCCCAGTAAGACTGAGCAGTGTGTAAAACTGGTCACTGGGTCTGGTCTTAGCCCATGACCACCGTTTCAGTCCAATGTCGATTCAAGTCTCACCAGCCTACAGGTCTGACATGAAAGCACTGCTTCATGGCTTCAGATGCATTTTGGCATTTACTGTTTCAAAGCATCTTTACAGATAATAAATTATAACTGCAATGAGGAGAACCTGTGAGTAAA
Organism: Madoqua kirkii; assembly: GCA_006408675.1. NCBI lineage: Eukaryota > Metazoa > Chordata > Mammalia > Artiodactyla > Bovidae > Madoqua > Madoqua kirkii. The sequence goes on along the minus strand of SJYC01099045.1, from coordinate 11,830 downwards.
ACTGCTCACACAGAACCAGAGTGGTGACCTCAAATGCATCAGGGACAATTCCACAAATTGATTCCACAAATCAAAAATCACAAGCACCTCCAGATTTCCATCTTTAAAAGGAGCAAAACTAAGAAGGACACACACGAGGATTTTAATAAAACCTTAATGGTCTAACAGACCTCCCAAATGGAAGGAAACGCAAAGCTGAGTCAACCTATCAAGTGTAACTAACAGTGACGGGCTCCATCCAGGCTGCAGCTCCTCCAGGCCACAGGCCAGCGCCCCGCGGAACCACCCACCACCGCACCCTGACTGCAGACGCACCTCCTGCCGCCGCCACGCCCGAGCCCCGGCACCGGCCCGCACGCAGCGCGTGGAGCCGGGCACCTGCCACCTTCCTGACGCCTTCACGACGGGTTTAATACTGGCACTGTACCGGCTCCCTCCTTGTGGTGAATTTGAGCCTAATCAACTTTCACAGAGAAACATGTACTTAAGCCAAATTAGGAATATTAAATCTTCCACTCATGGGCTCAAATAGGAATTATTTTGTTTAGTATAATGAAAGGTTAATTTTAAAAAATATCTGTAATCTTTTGAAACACAAGGCACCAACAGGGAGCAGACATTCCAGCAAAGAGTGATTGTCTGGAGGAAAAAAGGAACTGATCAGAGTCCCGTCCTTTGCTGCACAGCACGTGTGCCTCTCGTGGGCCTAGGCGACGTCTTCCAGGTAATCGGCGACGTCACTGAGCTGGGACACGGTCAGATCCTGCGTCAGGTCCCCAAGCTGGTCATTCAGAAGAAAGAAGAGAATCAGTGTCAGCAAGAAAGCAGTTGTAAATGATTCTCAGCTACTACTGTAACGCAAATATTATCTTAGACTCTGCAGACTGACTGACACCGAAAAGCCCTCGTCCCGGCGTGGAAACACATATGTTACCACATGCAAAATACAAGCCAGTGGGAACCTGCTCTGTGACCAGGGAGCACAGCTCAGGCTCTGTGATGACCTTCAGGGGTGGAGCGGGTGTGGGAGCTGGGAGGGGGAGGATGGCTGGTTCACAGGATGCACAGCAGAAATGAACTGTAAACCAATTATCCTCCAAGTATATATTTCTTACAAAGTCTTCTTCCTCACTTTCTTCTTCCCATTTTGAAATTGGCGACGATAACAGAAGCTGAGCTGTGGGGTGAACTCGACATTAACAAGAAGACTGACTGCTAAAATCACCCGTGTCAGTTCTTTGGGTACCTTTAAAGCAGTAGTTTCAGGACTAACTAGGATGACATAAGGTGAAATGGTAAGAGAAAACAAATTATTACACCCTTATTAGTACACAGTGTCAGAACCAGAGAAGGCACTTCACATACTATCACTTAACCTTCAGAACAAGCCTAGAAGGGAGGCATTAGCACCCCCATCTCAGGAATAAAGAAACTGAGGATGGAAGGCTAAAGCCTGCAGAAGCAAACACACATCAAAGAATAAGGATGCGGGCCCAGAGCCGCGACGCAGCGCTGCCTGCGCCAGAGGCCTCCCCCGGGGCAGCCCGAGACAGGCAGAGCCCCAGCCCACCCGCACACCAAGCGCCACCGCACAGCAAGCGCCACCTCCGGGTGGGAGCCACCCCGACCCGAGAGGCAGCCTCCCTCGGTCTACCCTGGGCTCCAACACCCGAGCCTGAGTGCCCCCCGACACCTCACACCTGACCCATACCTGAGCACTCTGCTCTCTGCCGACAAGACAGCTCAGGTGTGGGTCTCCCAAACTGGAGTCCTGACTGCCCCCCGGGTGCCTGTGAGTGCGGTCCCATCCTCGGCCTGCTCAGGGCTCGCCGACAGCCCGCAGCCAGTCTCTGCTTCGGCTCTGGCGCTCGGGGGGCTCCTCTGCGGCCACCCCTCCCACAGGGGCTTCTCTGACAAGGACCCTTGCCTACGCTGTCTACACTCTGAGGCAGTGGGCTCTGACTTAGTCCTGACCCGACCCACAGAAGCGGACCGACACCCACAGCAAATGGAAGCCCCAGTAGTAACAGGCAGGCGCTTCACACGCAGAGCGGCCACAACTGAAAACATGGCGGGCACTGCTCTCAGATCTGCAGCAGAAAACCCTGCCATAAACCTTTCCTAATTTTCAACGGCTTTTCTCCCAGCGACTCAAGGCAACAGGCACAGACGGCATGCCCGGGGAAGGAACGGCATCGCACTTTGTCACTGATGTTGATGTCGTCCATCTCCACAGAGAGCTCCTCCTCGATCTCTTCCCCGATACTCAGCTCACTCTTCTCTGATGGATGGCTGGTACTAATTTCAGGGGAAAGAGAAACATCAGAACTCTGACTACAAGCATTTAGAAAGAGTAACTACCATTCTCCCATGTTTCAGCTACCTTAACTCTTTAAATAAAATCCATAAAATACTACATGTCATCCATTCCATACATCCCATCTCACTCGATCCTAAGCCACCTTAGCAGCGGCAGCAGGAACAGTCCAACCCGTTTAACAGATGAGAAAACTAAGGTTCACAACGGCGACTGTGGTCACAATGGCATGAAAGAAGAAAACCCAGATTTTTAACATTTCATTTCTCAAAATACTGTATGTTACAAAGTAAACATGAATCCTAAATTGGAAGAAAAATTCTAACTGCATAAAATCCTCACACTGATTTAAAATTTCTAATCACATCTACAACAGATGTTACTTCCCAATTATTAGCCAAGTCATAGATTATATTTTCTTTACATTTATAAAAAAGTTATTTGAAACAAAATATCAAGAAATGTCATCTGAATCAGAAAAACAATTTGAGAGGGCAATCTGTTTACGCCAATTGTAGACAATCCCCAGCAGTGAGAGTGGAAAGGGGACCCAGCGCTGGCGATCGGGGCGCACTGCGTGTGCGGCCTCTGAGGCACCCTCGCGCTGGCTCCTCTTCTGCTTCTCATCAAGCGCCCTGAACGTGGTGAAGATGCTCTCACACTAACGTGACATCAGAGACACTCGTCAAAGTCTAGGGACAGCTCTGGATTAACTCTCTAACTCACATTCAGTCAACACAAGAAGAGAAGACAGACCCTAAATAAGCACAGATGCGATTCTGTCATGCTGTCCTGTTCGGAAATCATTGACAATTTACATATTTCTTGTCCAACCATTTTTCTTACCTATTAAAATCATCAACATAGTCATCTTCTTCTCCAGTCCCTGATAAGTTTAAGAAAATATACATATGTTATTTATAATAAACACATCTCATAGTAACTACAATTAGACACACACATTTCCTTCAAAAACTACCCCAAGGCAGACAGAGAGAAGAGTGAAAACCCAGCTAACACAGTGGGGACAGCCGGGCTGCGCTCGGATTCGGCGAAACTACCCCTCACTTGCCTCCAGCTTCTGCAGCCGATTCCGGGACAAAACAGCCACCATATAACATGCTGGGGCTGGCCATCAGCTGCTGACCTCCTGGTTCTGCGACAGCTGACCCCCAGGCCAAATCTGCCTACGGACTGTTCCGTGCAGCCTGTGAGCTGAGAGTGACTTTTATAGTTTTCAGCGACTGGAACAACACCCGCACTCGACACAGACTGCACGCGGCCCACAAGGCCTGCAGTGCCACTCTGTCCCTCTGCAGTTTGCTGACTTGCGCTTTAAACGTGAAGAGTGCCCGTCTGTGAACACGAGCACCTTTGTCCAACAGAAGGAGCTCCAGATAGGCTGACTGACCCTTCACTGAAGATTTATTCTAAACAACAGTCACCTGAAAGTAACCAATACTGAAACTGGAAATTCAGTTACCTAATCCAAGGGATCCAATTCTATCGTTGACCAGTTTAAGATCTTTTAGAACTGTGTTTCCCCTTTTACCTGTGAACCGGAAAAAATGTGCACATTATCTGTCTGTTAGAACACAACAGTCTCTAAACCATGTCAACTTTTTTTTTCAGGGTCTGTTGACACATAACTGAACACTAATAAATTATGAACTGTGACAAGAGTGCCCGTCTGTGAACACGAGCACCTTTGTCCAACAGAAGGAGCTCCAGATAGGCTGACTGACCCTTCACTGAAGATTTATTCTAAACAACAGTCACCTGAAAGTAACCAATACTGAAACTGGAAATTCAGTTACCTAATCCAAGGGATCCAATTCTATCGTTGACCAGTTTAAGATCTTTTAGAACTGTGTTTCCCCTTTTACCTGTGAACCGGAAAAAATGTGCACATTATCTGTCTGTTAGAACACAACAGTCTCTAAACCATGTCAACTTTTTTTTTCAGGGTCTGTTGACACATAACTGAACACTAATAAATTATGAACTGTGACCAGTTACACTGCATTATTCATTATACAACATGCTGACGTATGTATCACACACCCCTTTTAACTACACAGTACTATAATATACAGACCTTTTGTTGCCATGCCATATTCTTTATTGGAACTGGGCAAGTGAAACCATTTTCACCCGACCACAAGAAGCCCTACTGTGTATGAATTCACAGGCCACAACTATTCTCATCAGTTTTATTTTTCTGTTAAACTTCTGCCTTTCGCTTCAGTTTAATGGCTATTTCGCTTATGAAGCTCATCTCCTCGCCAGTTCCGTTTTTCAGCCCTTGTTCTGAATGCCCTCTCTCAGTCAGTACTCCCAAATCAGTGTCAAGAGCGGCACGATCGTGGCATTCTGGACTCCTTCCCTGGGGGTGACGGGGCCACAGGAAAGGAGAAAAGGAGGGGAACTGATGTGGCAGTCTGACAGACACGTGGCGAGTTTACTAGATGCTGAGAGAAGCCGCGGACCGCCTCCTGTGCGTGCCCTGGGGATCCATCGTGAGACGTGGAGCCACATCTCACAAAAGCTCAGCAGCTCCACGTGCGCGCTCGGTCGTGTCTGACTCTGTGCGACCCCATGAATCGCAGCACGCCAGGCCTCCCTGATCATCACCATCTCCCAGAGTTCACTCAGACTCACGTCCATTGAGCCAGTGAGGCCATCCAGCCATCTCATCCTCTGACGTCCCCTTCTCCTCCTGCCCCCAATCCCTCCCAGCCTCAGAGTCTTTTCCAATGAGTCAACTCTTCACATGAGGTGGCCAAAGTACTGGAGCTTCAGCTTTAGCATCATTCCTTCCAAAGAAACCCCAGGGCTGATCTCCTTCAGAATGGACTGGTTGGATCTCCTTGCAGTCCAAGGGACTCTCAAGAGTCTTCTCCAACCACAGATCAAAAGCATCAATTCTTTGGTGCTCAGCCTTCTTCACAGTCCAACTCTCACATCCACACATAACCACAGGAAAAACCATAGCCTTGACTAGACGGACCTTTGTCAGCAAAGTAATGTCTCTGCTTTTGAATATACTATCTAGGTTGGTCATAACTTTTCTTCCAAGGAGTAAGAGTCTTTTAATTTCATGATTGCAGTCACCATCTGCAGTGATTTTGAAGCCCCCGAAATAAAGTCTGACACTGTTTCCACTGTTTCCCCATCTATTTCCCATGAAGTGATGGGACCAGATGCCATATCTTCGTTTTCTGAATGTTGAGCTTTAAGCCAACTTTTTCACTCTCCTCTTTCACTTTCATCAAGAGGCTTTTAAGCTCCTCTTCACTTTCTGCCATAAGGGTGGTGTCATCTGCATATATATTTGAGGTTATTGATGTTTCTCCCAGCAACCTTGATTCCAACTTGTGCTTCTTCCAGTCAAGCATTTCTCATGATGTACTCTGCATATAAGTAAAATAAGCAGGGTGACAATATACAGCCTTGACATTCTCCTTTTCCTGTTTTGAACCAGTCTGTGGTTCCATGTCCAGTTCTAACTGTTGCTTCCTGACCTGCATATAGATTTCTCAAGAGGCAGGTTAGGTAGTCTGGTATTTCTATCTCTTTCAGAATTTTCCACAGTTTATTGTGGTCCACACAGTCAAAGGCTTTGGCATAGTCAATAAAGCAGAAATAGACGTTTTTCTGGAACTCTCTTGCTTTCTCCATGATCCAGCGGATGTTGGCAATTTGATCTCTGGTTCCTCTGCCTTTTCTAAAACCAGCTTGAACATCTGGTGGTTCACGGTTAACATATTGTTGAAGCCTGGCTTGGAGAATTTTGAGCATTGCTTTACTAGCATGTGAGATGAGTGCAATTGTGTGGTAGTTCGAGCACTCATTGGCATTGCCTTTCTTTGGGATTGGAATGAAAACTGACCTTTTCCAGTCCTGTGTCCACTGCTGAGTTTTCCAAATTTGCTGGCATATTGAGTGCCGCACTTTCACAGCATCATCTTTCAGGATTTCTGCACGCTTAAGGCTGTGCCTTTAAACCCTGGGTCTCGTCACCATCTGTGTGCAGCAAGGCCTCTCTGTGTCGAGCTAACAGTCCCCATCTTGGCTCCACACAAAAACATACGGCCAATCCCGACCTCTAAAGCCAGAGGAGCTTTCTAACATTCTTACAATGATTACTGTGGTGTGTGCAGAATCTCTAACGCAAACTTTAAAAGAGTATTTTCATGGCACAGAACAAGCAGAACACAAAGCAGTATAGAAGATGTGACCAGACTCACAAGAAGCTTTAAAGAAACAGAATATTGACAGCGACTGTCGCTGAGCAGCAGAATTATAGGCTATTCTTATGATTCTATATATACTTTCTGAAAAAATAAATGAGCCTACACAATTAAGAGGAAAAACATCAGCAGCTTTCGAAGTACATGTCTTCAATCAGCAAATCTAGAACTTTCAGACACTTACTTTCAGACTCTTTCAATGAAGGGGCTCCAGCAAGGGAGCTGAGTCCACTTTTTAGGGGGGGCGCATCCGACAGCGATGCGTGGCTTCCCGTCTGCTTACTGGGTTCACTTCTCCTGACGGGAAAAAAGCATACAGTTAATGGGGTTCTTACACGCTGCCCGTATCACACAAGCGACTTGAATGCATCTCACAGGCCACGCAGGGGCTGGGGACTGAAGAATACACATGTCACAGATGGAAGCCAAAATCTGCATCTGCAAGGCCAGGCAGACTAAGAATCCTGCAGGCCGCGATCGCCTATCTCCACGATCTGCTCTCCGGAACGAGCCTGCCCCTCTCATCAGCTCCACCGTCTGAGCTTTCTCTGGGAGCTGCTTTGGGAGCCCAGAGCTGCAGGCAAGGAACAGCCGGGAGCTGACGAGCACAGACGGCCCGCCAGCTGGGCCCTGCTCGGGACCGCCTGCCCCCGCGGCTGTCTGACAGCACGCCTGGCCCGCCTGCTGGCACCGGACACCGCGCCCTCTCACCCCTCCGGCACTCCAGCAGTCCCGGCCCTCTCTGACCTCGCTTCCAATTTCCCTCTTTAAGACTTGGTTCTTTCCAGCAACATACAGGCCTGCTGCTGTTTCCCCCAGGACGGTTCTCACCTCGCGTCCCCTCTAGCCGCCGCCACACCCTCTGCGCCCTCCAGGGTCAACTCAGCAGGAAACCACTTGCCCCTATAGCCCTCCACCCTCGGGCTCTCGAGCCCAGCCTGACCTGACCCGGCCCAGTCCCCCTCGAGCAGACACCCAGGAAGGACCCCCCGGGCGGCCTGCAGGTGCTGAGCACAGTGTGACGCTCAGCTGCCCACCCTGGCCTCATCTCTCCGTCCCCCGGGTTCCCTTCCCGCCGCAGTGGCCTTCCTCGGGAGCCCTTCAGCTCCCCCGGCGGGCCTTTAGCTCAGAGGGCTGAGTCTTTCCTGTCTCCTCTAGCCCAGACCTCTGCCTTCACACCCACGCTCATACCTGAAAACACACTCCTTCGCGTCGGCAACCTTCTTAAATTAGCGGGCGGGAAGTGCAGTCCAGACGGCCACACGGGCCCCTGTGCGGCCAGCCTTGCTCCCTCCACCCTTCACCTCCGGGACGGCAGTGCCAGCCTTCCAGTCCCTCAGTCTGGAAACCCTGGAGGTGGCCTGACACTGCTCTGTGTCCCGCACACTTGTCAGCAAACCCCTCTGGATCCACATTCAGAGAACATCCCTAACCAACTATCCTCAGCACTTCCACCCGCCTCACCCCACAGCTTCCGTCTGCAGACCCAGCAGCCAGATCCCGCCACAGCGCAGGTCTGTCCCGATCACCACTGCTCAGAACCCGGGCTTCCAGGACCCTCACAGCGAGGCCAGGCCTGGCTGTGTCACTCCCCGGGCCCGAGACCACCTCCAACAGGCACCCTGGCCCAGGGCCTCGGGCCTGCCACACGGCGGCCCGCGCAGCCTCCTCTCCGCGGAGCCCCAGGAGCCCGCTGGGGCTGAGGCCTGCTCCGCGCCTCGAGACCCAGAGGCCCCCACACTCGCACCCCTGCCCTCACGCCTCAGCTCCCTAGCGCGGCTGTGCCCCGACACGGCACCTGCCATCCCAGTGTGAGTGCCCAGAGGCAGAGCCTGGCCTGCCTCATCACGGCTGCGCCCAGCACGCGCCCGGCACGCACCACACACCTACCTGCTGAAATCATTAATGTCCAAGGCTTTCAAAACCTGGACTCTTTAAGCCCTAAAAGGCTTTAAGGACCCAGAATCAGATTTATAAATTCAATAATTACAGACCACTGGTAGCTCATTTTCTTAAACACAAAATAAAACATGTAGAAACTGCATTTCTAAGCCTCGGGTCTGACAGCATAAAAGCCCGGGTTACTCACCAACCGTACCCTGCTTCTGGTTTAGGAACGGGGTCATCAAAGAAGGAATCCCCTTCCAGGTCATCTTCATCTGGACCGGGACCCGCTTTGGCGCTGACATCGAGGCTGTTGTTGTTTAACAAGGACCCGACTTTGGCTTCATGGGCCAGCAAGTGAAGGCCGCTTCTGCTCCTCGGCTCCGACGACGAGACACTGCGGTCGCTGAGACTGGCATCACTGCCGGCCTTCTACAAGATGGGGGAAAAGCCAAGAGTTCTCGGTGACATGAAAGTTAGTTTATAACTAACTTCTGAAGGGAAAAATGCCAAACGTGTTTCTACCATTCCTTTCCTCCCTCCCTCCGTGGAAATACCTTTACCTAGCCCATTCATAAACAAACTCTCCCATTTCCTCCTACCTATGAACCACTGCTTCATAAATTACCTTAGTATGTTCAAATGGCAAATGGGGAGCACAGTAAGGAGGCAAGGAGGAGCACCATCATCAGCACATCACAGAAACGAGCCCAGGCGAAAAACAGACTGCACGTCAGGAAAACGCACAACTTTCCACCCATTGCCAAATACCGAAGGCATCAAGATCAGAGTTTGCGAGTGAGGTCACTACTCTTTCTTCAGACTTTCAGGGACTGCCCAATCCACACCTTCTTGTATGTTCACGAACATGTGTTTCTATGTGAAAGTTAATGTGTTAGTCGCTCAGCCGTGTCCAACTCTGCGACCCCATGGATTGCAGATCACCAGGCTCGTGTGTCCGTGGAATCATCCAGGCAGGAATACTGGAGTGGATAGCCATTCCATTCTCCAGGGGACCTTCCCCACTCAGAGATCAAACTCGAGTCTCCCGCACTGCAGGCAGATTCTTTACCGTCGTCAACCACAAAGGAAGTCCCACGTTTCTATAGGCCTCAAATCAACGCACAACGCTGCCAAGCTTTCATCCTTGCTCATCTTACTGACCTGGTGACGTTAGCACAAAACGTGTTTCTTGTTTTCAGTCAGCCCTATCCTTCACAACCAAATTTTATTCTATCCTTGGTCAGGTTTCCTTTTGCCTTTAAACATGTCTATGTCAACAACAATAAAAACGATAATGAAACCGAAAACCGGAGAGCGATAACAACAGGAGCTGTCATTCATGGAAAGCCTTCCCGTCTCCCATGGTCGCCTCATTCTAATCCTCAGAGTCCCTCTGCTACGTGCACAGCTTGTCTCGCCTGCAACAAGCAAAAGGAGACGCAGAGGCGTCTGGGTCGCGTGCCCAGGCCTCCGGGGCGCTAAGGGGCCTGCTACAGAGTCTGATTCCAGAGGCTACGCAAAAGGCCTACACTTTGTTCCGCTGAGTCACGGCAAAGTGCAGTTCCTATGGGTGGGATGTAGCCCTCCCCCTGCAGAGGGCAGCACTGAGTAAGCTGCCAGGGGTGTGCCCAGGGCGCTCTCCTGAAACGCGGGTGCGCACCGCAGGCTGCACTCGGCGTGTGCTCACTCACGCCCGACTCTGCGACCCCACGGACCCCATGCAGCCTGCCAGGCTCCGCTGTCCATGGGATTCTCCAGGCAGGAATCTGGAGTGGGCTGCCATTCCCTTCTCCAGGGGATCTTCCTGACCCAGGGACTGAACCCGGGTCTCCTGTGCTGCAGGCAGATTCTTTACCATCTGAGCCCCCAGGGAAGGCCCTGTACTCTACTACTTTGTAATTTTAAGAAATTCAATGCTCTCAGGCATGGGTCCCCTCAAGAACCGAACCCGAGTAGTCTTTTCCAAGTCAAGTTACCACGAGGAGTGAAGGAAAAAGGGATGAGCAGTTGGGGAAGTTGCTGACGACTCAAGCGGGGCAGTGGCAGACTGTGTTGTAACTGATTCGCCGGGATGGCTGCGCTGTTCACACGGGTGTGGCGGGGACTGTGCAGCGGGACGCACGCTGACACTTTCGCACTCGCCAGAAGCCACGGCCAGGCGGCAGCAGGCGAGACACACGCCACGCATCCCGCATGCTCTTAACGCAGAGAAGTAAGTGGGTGTAGAGAGATGTCTGGAGAGATAGACACTAAGTTATCTCTCTTTCAGACAACATAGGATATTTTCAAAGAAACACACAATTTTTCAAATTTCCTCACACCCTTCTTGAAGTTTTCCTGTTATTGAGACACACCAACCACTTATTTATTTCTTAATAAGATTCATGCCCATTATAATTTCTGATTTACAAACGTTTTAAAAGATTTTTATCTTTTCAAAGGAATATACATTAGGAAGTAAATACCCTGAATTATTCTGCTATTTAAACACATTTATGACTATGGATACTGCGACAGTATCTCCTTCAAAACGCCCCTGAGAAAACTCAGAAGGATGCCTGACAAACACAGATGCAAAGCAATTACAAAAAACAATCGTCATTTCAAAGCCTCTCTTCCTGTGAATTCACATCATCAACATAACCTAAGTTCACATAATGAATTATCTGAACTGATAAACTAATACGTCCATGCTTATTTTTGACAAGTTTTAGCAACATTCTTGCTATGAAACAAAAGACTAGTTTTAGGAAGACAACTTTCATGGCATAGCACATGATGCTGTTCGACACAATACATACATACTTTTAAAAATAATAACTAATAAATTATAGTTCTATTTTATCTATGGAGTAAAAAAAGAAACTTTAAAAACACTGAAACTTCATTGGAAATGTTCCCAAAATCAATTTCTAAATCACACAGGAATGTGTCATTACTTTATAACTGGCTCATTTTTTTTTTTTTTAACCAAAAAGACCATTTATCTAACTGGGTTACTAATGAATTCACTAAACTTGATTCCACATATTTTTTACTACTAAACAAAAAAAGAATCCACATTAACAGGAGAAACATTAATCAAAACATACCGTAGATTAAAATAAAAGTACTACAAAAGTGTGACCAGAAAAAAAAATCCTCTGACAATGGCTTAGAATTCATACCAGGTCTACCCTAAAGGCCCTGGAGGTTATTATGAGTTAAATTGTGTTCCCACAAAAAGTTCAGTTCAGTCGCTCAGTCGTGTCCAATTCTCTGTGACCCTGTGAACTGTAGCACGCCAGGCCTCCCTGTCCATCATCAATTCTCGGAGTTCACCGAAATCGACGTCCATTGAGTCGGTGATGCCATCCAACCACCTCATCCTCTG
>SJYC01099044.1:0-10774 GCA_006408675.1 Madoqua kirkii | reverse complement strand
TCATAACTTTCCTTCCAAGGAGTAAGCGTATTTTAATTTCGTGGCTGCAGTCACCATCTGCAGTGATTTGGGGGCCCCCAAAAATAGTCAGCCACTGTTTCCCCATCTATTTCCCATGAAGTGATGGGACCGGATGCCATGATCTTCGTTTTCTGAATGCTGAGCTGTAAGCCAACCTTTTCACTCTCCTCTTTCACTTTCCTCAGGAGATCCTTTAGCTCCTCTTCACTTTCTGCCATAAGGGTGGTGTCATCTGCATATCTGAGCTTATTGATATTTCTCCCAGCAATCTTGATTCCAGCTTGTGTTTCTTCCAGCCCAGCGTTTCTCATGATGTACTCTGCACAGAAGTTAAATAAGCGGGGTGACAATATACAGCCTTGACATAGTCCTTTTCCTATTTGGAACCAGTCTGTTGTTCCATGTCCAGTTCTAACTGTTGCTTCCTGACCTGCATATAGGTTTCTCAAGAGGCAGGTCAAGTGGTCTGGTATTCCCATCTCTTTCAGAATTTTCCACAGTTTATTGTGACCCACACAGTCAAAGGCTTTGGCATAGTCAATAAAGCAGAAATAGATGTTTTTCTAGAACTCTCTTATTTTTTTGACGATCCAGGAGACGTTGGCAATTTGATCTCTGGTTCCTCTGCCTTTTCTAAAACCAGCTTGAACATCTGGAAGTTCACAGTTCACGTACTGCTGAAACCTGGCTTGGAGAATCTTGAGTATTACTTTACTAGCTTGTGAGATGAGTGCAACTGTGCAGTAGTTTGAGCATTCTTTGGCATTGCCCTTCTTTGGGATTGGAATGAAAACTCACCTTTTCCAGTCCTGTGGCCACTGCTGAGTTTTCCAAATTTGCTAGCATACTGAGTGCAGTAATTTCACAGCATCATCTTTTAGGATTTGAAAAAGCTCAACTGGAATTCCCCCAGGGACAGGGGAGCCTGGTGGGCTGCCGTCTATGGGGTCGCACAGAGTCAGACATGACTGAAGTGACTTAGTAGCAGCAGCAGCAGCAATTGGAATTCCATCACCTCCAATAGCTTTGTTTGTAGTGATGCTTCCTAAGGCCCACCTGACTTCACATCCCAGGATGTCTGGCTCTAGGTGAGTGATCACACCATCGTGATTATCTGGGTCATGAAGATCTTTTTTGTACAGTTTTTCTTGCCACTTCTTTTTCATATCTTCCGCTATTAGGTCCATACCATTTCTGTCCTTTATTGAGCCCATCTCTTCATGAAATGTCCCTTGGTATCTCTAATTTTCTTGAAAAGATCTCTAGTCTTTCCCATTCTGTTTTCCTCTATTTCTCTACACTGATAGCTAAGGAAGGCTTTCTTATCTCTCCTTGCTATTCTTTGGATTCAAATGGGTATATCTTTCCTTTTCTCCTTTGCTTTTCACTTCTCTTCCTTTCTTAGCTATTTGTAAGGCCTCCTCAGACAGCCATTTTGCTTTTTTGCATTTCTTTTTCTTGGGAATGGTCTTGATCCCTGTCTCTTGTACAATGTCACGAACCTCTGTCCATAGTTCATCAGGCACTCTATCAGATCTAGTCCCTTAAATCTATTTCTCACTTCCACTGTATAATCATAAGGGATTTGATTTAGGTCATACCTGAATGGTCTAGTGGTTTTTCCTACATCTTCAATTTAAGTCTGAAATGGCAATAAGGATTTGAGCTACAGTCAGCTCCCGGTCATGATTTTGCTGACTGTATAGAGCTTCTCCATCTCTCGTTGCAAAGAATATAATCAGTCTGATTTCAGTGTCAACCATCTGGTGATGTCCATGTGTAGAGTCTTCTCTTGTGTTGATGGAAGAGGGTGTTTGCTATGACCAGTGTGTTCTCTTGGCAAAACTCTATTAGCCTTTGCCCTTCTTCATTCCGCATTCCAAGGCCAAATTTGCCTGTTACTCCAGGTGTTTCTTGACTTCCTACTTTTGCATTCCAGTCCCCTATAATGAAAAGGACATCTTTTTTGGGTGTTAGTTATAAAAGGTCTTGTAGGTCTTCACAGAACTGTTCAACTTCATTTCAGCTTCTTCAGTGCTACTGGTTAGGGTATAGACTTGGATAACTGTGATATTGAATGGTTTGCCTTGGAAATGAACAAAAATCATTCTGTCACTTCTGAGACTGTATCCGAGTACTACATTTTGGACTCTTTTGTTGACCATGATGGCTACTCCATTTCTTCTGAGGTATTTCTGCCCGCAGTAGTAGATATAATGGTCATCTGAGTTACATTTACCCATTCAGTTTGCTGATTCCTAGAATGTCGACATTCACTCTTCGCCATCTCCTGTTTGACCACTTCCAATCTGCCTTGATTCATGGACTTGACATTCCAGGTTCCTATGCAATACTGCTCTTTACAGCATTGGACCTTGCTTCCATCACCAGTCACATCTACAACTGGGTGTTGTTTTTGCTTTGGTTCTATCCCTTCATTCCTTCTGGAGTTATTTTTCCAATGATTCTCCACTGTCCCCCAAAAAGGGACACCGTAAGCCTAACGCACAGGAGTCGAGAATGTGTCCTCCTTTACAAACAAGGTCACTACAGATGTAACCAGCTATGAGGAGGTCATGGAGGAGGAGGACAGGCCTCTAACACAACACCCCTGGTGTCCTGATGAGAGAGGACAGATGAACACAGGGGGACGGCCCCATGAACACGACAGCAGAGACGTGGGTGACACGTCTACACGCCAGGGGCATGCAAGAGGGCCAGGAGCCATGAGAAGCTGCGGAGAGGCAGGAAAGGACTCTCCTTCCCACCTCAGAAGGTGGGGCACCCTGTCCTGAGACACCCTGACCTCAGACTCCAGCCTCCAGAGCCAGGAACAATGCATGTCCACTGTTCTGAGCTACCACGTTTGGGGGATTTTGTTGCAGCAGCACTGGGAACCAAGAGGTACTTATAATAAACATCTGAAACATCATAAAGTTGTGTCTTTTCTTCACAGAGAGGCCTACTGCCCAGCACCACGGCAGTCACTAAGTGCCCTTGGGTGAGCGTCAAGACTCATGCACTTCAAGGTAAACTACAGCAAAGCTGTAAGAAAACTAGCGGGCGATCATTTTCTCTAGAACACCTACACATCCAAGACTTTAATCATTTCTACATTAACCGAAAATTAGCATCATAGAGAAGTTTCACAGAGAAATTACTGTTTTCCCAGTCTTAAAAACCTGGAAGGAAACAAACTTGCTTTTCTACACTAAAGGTTTAATCTGCACTGCTCCTAAGAGAGCAACATAAAAACCAAAGCTCCAGCTCTGCAGAAGCACTTCAAAGCATCTGTCCGGCTTTAACTCCCTCTGTGCCAGGCCTCGGCTCCCCTCCCCTACTCCCGCTCTCCTCCCGCTCCTGCGCCGGCAGGTAAACTCTTCACCACTGACCGCCTGGGAAGGCACATCAACGGAAGGCTGGGCTTAGCCCAGAATTCCAAAAATAGGAACAAATTAAGAAATGGCATTTATTAACAACTTGAAGAAAAAAAAAAACACTCAACAAAAATTAGTTTTAAAACACCTAAAAACAATTATGAAGAGAAAGGATAACCTTTGATGCTCCATTTAATGTGATGATAAACTGCTTTATGTTGAAAATAAACAAACCATCTAACATCTTATTCAGTTTTTTCATCTGAATGGTAAAAACCTTTGTGGAGCCTACCAAGTCTGTTGGGATTTTTGATATTTTTTCCAGACAACTAGCACCATGCTTGGTACAGCAAAGCAGTTTACAGTTAAACAGATTATTAAGCTACGTTGCAGATGCTAACACACGCTGAAAATGTCTGAGTGAAGAAACAGCTTCCCATCCAGTATTTGTGTGCCTTGTATTCCTCCTCCACTGTCCATCCTTCACTGTCTTACAACAATAACAAAACCAGGAACGTAACTTTTATTTCTACTAAATTAGTCCAAAACCTTAGATTTTGCTATGTATGTTAACAGGTTTACAACAGCAGTAAGTACAAACTAGTTATCCATATAACTGATTTTTTAAAGTTTCTGATATGAATATAGCTTCTCTGAAAATAGCCAAGTTTCTGAATGAACACTTCACACTTATGCCTTACCGCAGGCAAAGCAAACAGTTAGGGAGGGCAGCTCTCCCCGCTGGGCACCCGGGGCTTGAGTTCTTCATGCCGGCGTGGCACTCCCAGATGAAGGTGCCACCGCCTGCGGTGTGAAGGGCTCCCCCTGGAGCCCGGCCGTGGGCCATCCCAGACCAGAGGCAGCTCGCTATCTGGGTTGTCAGGATGAGGAGAGTGTTGGGCTACTTCAGGGTACCGGGCACCTGCTGCGTGCACAGGGAGGAGCAGAAAGGCGGGGGCGGGAGAGGAACAGGCTCGTCTCTCAGGCTGGAAGCAGGCCACGCGGCACATCACAGGCTCCTCGCAAAAGCGACTCAAGACGCGAGCAGGAGGGAGGGGGAGAGCCGTCTCCAAGTGACTGAGCAGTGCACTGGGCTCAGGAGCACAGTCACGAGACAAGAGGGGTGAACTCGCAGCTGCGACTCCAGCGTCCGGGCGGACAGACTCCAGTCGCCCCTCAGAGCACGTGAGGCCTGCTCAGAGCAGAGAAGCGGGGCGCCCGGGCCCCAAGGCTGCGACCAGCACACAGTGAAGCACGCCTCCCAGGGGCTCTGGTTCTACGCGCCAGCTTCTTTCAAACGCTCTCGCTTCTTTAAAGCTCACGACACCAACAAGAGCTTAAAAAGCAACGCTACAAAGAGGCAAGAGGCTGATTTAAGGCATCTATAAGAAAATTTCAATTTATACTTTCAATTACTTTTAAGGTCTGTCTCACCTCTGCCATTTGACCCTAAGCTGCTTCAGTGAGGATCTGTGTTCAATTTGTCTTGCTGTCAGCACTTAACACTGAAGACTTTTCACTATGTCCATGTTCAAACATACGCCAGCACATTTTAAACACCTTCTCGTGTAGCAGTGCATAAACAACAGTGTGAGCAAATAGGACAGGAACTTACCATGGAAACCACTAGGACTAAAGCCAGCTAACACAGCAAAAACAACTTGTCAAAACACTTAGATTTTGGAAGTCTTGAACTTAGTGAAAAAAATCTGCATAGAAACTAAGACTCAACAAGGATTAGTGACTCACAGAACTAAACGTTAAATAACTTGATTTTATTCTAAATAAGTGTAAGAACTGCATTGGCAATTGATAATTACTCCTGAGAATTCTAATATTTAAACACTATAAGCAGCACATCTACCAACTTAGTCACAGCCTGAGACCTTTCGGGGAGGGAAAAGCAGCCCCGGCAGGGCACAGCGGGTCCCGAGTCCCCTGGGGGCTGGCGCTCGGAGAGCCAGGGCTCGGAGAAAGGCCGGTGGGCGCGCAGGGCTGGCGGCTGCCCAGCACGAGCACAGCGTCCTGGAGGCCCCGGGGCTGGCCTTCCGGTCACCACTAGAGCTCACCCAGAAAGAAGTCTGACGCTCTGATTACCTCAGACAAAAATCAGCAGGCCAAGAATACACAGGCGATCATCCACTTAAGAGGAAAGCAAAGTAAGAGGAAGGTATTTTCAACTTTTTCTGTCACCAACAAATCAAGGAATTTTCAAGGCCAAACTGAGAGCCGAGTTCTAAAGCACAGCCGTGCGATTCTCCCTGGGTGAGAGCTGGAAGCCAAACCACTTTTCCTTTTATGTCACCCCGACTGGCGTATTCTGCTCGTAGATAAAGAAAGCAGTATTTCAAAAGGAACCACAGCCCTGAGCCAAGGGGAACTGGGCACCCGGGGAGGCCCACACGGGGCTGGCGGTGTGCCTGCCCAGCCACGCTCCTCCTCGCCCTCCCGTGTGTTACCTTGGAACCAGACTGCTGCCCGCTTGTCTTCTTCTTACCTTGTCCTTTATACCTTGGTATCTGAGCATGAGAATAAAATGACATTTTACCACAAAATAGAAATCTTTAAAAGTAAACTAATTCATACCAAACTACAAAAGATTCCTATGAGAAAATGTCTTAAAAATGGGAAATCTAATTAATATATTCTTCTTTGGAACACTTTTTTAGCCTTTTCTTGACACTCTTCCTAAACTCACGCTACAGTTCATGTCCAGCAGTCACGGGGTCACACATGGGGCCCACAACCTCATCCCACCCGGCTCCCCACCTGAGACTCACTCCTTCCCACTCTTGCCAAAGGCACCCCGAGAAAGCCAGCCTTCCATCCTTGCAGCTTCCTTTAGGAACCGCCTTTCTGGGAGGAAGCACAGCAAGCTCGTCTGGGCCGGGCTGGCCCCGGGCCTGGCCACAGCTTCCCGGGACTCCTAGAGCTCTCCAGGCTGATGAGATGCTCTTCTTAGAGCCCCAGACACTTAGAGACCTCAGAGAGAGACGGAAGCTGACCAGAAAGGGGTGGGCAAAGTACTGGATCCTGAATCAGGATCCTGCAGGACGAGAGAGGAACCGCGTTTTAACTGCCAGCAGAATGCCTTGTCTCCGAACAGCCCCAAGCAGCCCCACTAGAGCTGAGCTATGGTGTCCCAAGTGCCCACTGCCCCCACAGGCCCAGGTGCTGACAGAGCACCCAGGCAAAGCTGAAGACCGTCAGAGGGTGGATGGGGACCACCTGGAAACAGTCAAGTGTCTCCAGGTTCACCTCAAAAACTACCATCACTTCTGTACTTAGAGCAGCATCTCCTGACTTAAAAGCTAAGAGTCTCGTGATCATTCTCATGATCGAGCTGAAAACATCTTTGTGTAGAGAACAGAAATACATAACAGACATTAATATTTCATCCTGAAGACATACAGTATGTGCAAAGTCCGAATGGCTAATATGCTTTATGAAAAAATATCTAAAAAGAGAACTTCCAAATAACTCAGTGCTACAGATACTACTAAGTATTTAGGCGTATGCATTAATTTAAATACCACTAAAGCCAGATATTCTCACAGAAAGCAAAGCTTTCTTCTCCTGCGGCTCTCTGTGTGGCACTTCATCTGAAGAGAGCATCAGACTGACTCACAACCTCATGCTCCTTGCACAGAAGTTCCAGCCTGATGAGCATTGTGGGAGAATCCTTCCTAGACCAACACCTGCCACCGGCCCCCCGCCCCCCAGGAAAGGCTAACTCGACCTCAGGAAGCAGGACAGCTACCAACAGCATGATGGCCTCCCTCTTGGTTAGGACTAATGCACAATATTCCTCTGACTCCAAAATTTAAAAAATAAAAAGGAGCCACAAAATCAAAGAAGCAGCAACAAGCAACTGGAGCCATTCACTGGAGCCCACTCCAGGCGTCTGGAAAGAAAGGAGCCCAGCAGTGGAACCGCTGCTCTCTCGACGTCACCTGACCCAGAAAGACACAGCTGGCACCACAAATGCCACAGCACCGGAGCCGTCGGGGGACGCGCTCCACCAGAGGCGCCCACACGGCACCACCGACCCACGCCCCATGGGCGGCACCCGCGGGCTCGCCCACCGAGTGGAGCGACACCCGGTGCAGGGGAGGATGCCCTTCCCGACCATCACCCTTCCATCCTCCCCACTAGGACGGGCAGCCCTGATTCTAAACTCCAGCAGGGGTCCCACTCCGTTTCTTCTCCATTATCCACATCCCTGAAGTCAGAAGGCCTTAATTTGAACTCACACACACACACACACACACACACACACACACAAACTCATAGACACGTGCCTGCACAGACACACACAACTCACACGCATGCACACAGACACACATATACTTCATACACATGCACGCACGCAGACACACAACTCAGACATATACACGTGTGCAGACATGCAGACACATGCACACAAACAACACACACGCACGTGCAGACAGCACACAACTCACACACGTACACACAGACACACCCCTCATACATACACATGTGCAGAGACACACACAACTCATACACATACCATGCACACCCACAAAGACAACCAGAGTACATAAACGTTCTTATAAATTCTCAAAATAGCTCATCAATATAAAAAATCATCACAATGTACAATTCTAAATCTGAGCACTTGTCTACAGTATTTAACACAACGATTTTATATTCTGGAATTTATATTCTGAAGTTATAAGAATTTAAAAGTGAAAAATAAGGAAACTTCTTTTGTCAATTGGACAAAATGTTCAAAGTATGAAATGAATCCAAATATCCTACAATTCTGTTATTTAACAGCACATTTCTTTCTATGGTATTCAAAACAATATTCAAAACACTATCAACAAAGCAAAAGAATTTTAAAAAACTTTTGATTAGAAAAAGTAAATTTAGTATTTTAAAAATGCACAGTACTAAGATACAAATCTCATGTGGCTCAGCATATAAAGCACTGATGAAACAATTTAAGAACTTATTTACATGGCATTTTAAAAAACCTACTGACTTGTACAATGGTCCCAAAGGAGCTTATTAAAATTTCAGAAGATTCTCATAAATAAAAACTTCAACAACAGATAAAAAGCACTTTCAACAACAATGACCCTTGTACCAAGACTAGAGGCAGGAGCCTTGGTCCACTCACCTTACTGGGGGGAGTGTGTGCCCCTGTTTTTCCTTCTGGTGACTTTGGTGGAGAATGAACATCAGACAGGTCCAGAGCACCCTGAAATGTTACACGGTTGAAAATTAAGACACGTTTAAAAACGAAGCACGAAATACTAGTTATACCTGAATAGACTTTAAACATGTAAAACCACTACACAATGTTGCCATTTTTATTTCTTCCTACTAATATAAATATCCTTAGATTTTCTCCAAATTTTACCACAACCACAAATAAACAGACTCAGGATTCTAATTACCTGCTGAGTGTTTCCCTCAAGCACCTGAACAGGCTTCTCAGGCTACAGTATTAATAAATACGCCCCTAGCGTTCTTGCCTTGGAGAAGGCGATGGCACCCCACTCCAGTACTCTTGCCTAGAAAATCCCATGGACAAAGGAGCCTGGTAGGCTGCAGTCATGGGGTCACTAAGAGTCAGGCACGACTGAGCGACTTCACTTTGCCTTTTCACTTTCATGCATTGGAGAAGGAAATGGCAACCCACTCCAGTGTTCCTGCCTGGAGAATCCCAGGGACGGCGGAGCCTGGTGGGCTGCCGTCCACAGAGTCGGACACGACTGAAGTGACTTAGCAGCAGCAGTGTTCTTGCCAACTGAACCTTCTCACTTTGCTTTCCCTGCTCTCCACAAAAACACTGTCCTCTGATTCTCAAAAATCATCTCTTTCTTTCTTCCCTCCGACTTCTTAAACACCAACCTCATAAAAACAAGTAACTCTTTCAAAAATGCAGGATGAGGCACTAAATTACAGGGGCTGCCAGGAGTGAGGGGGGAAGGAGAGAGAGAGGTGGACGGCAACGCTGCAGAGCTGGGCGGGGAGAGGATCACCACTTCAGGTGGAAAACGGGAGAGAAAAAGGGCAAGGCAAGGAAGCAAAGGCCATCTGGGGTGCGCTCTGTCTGCAGCTTCCAGATTCCAGGCCCGGGGTTAGAGAGCCGCGGGGGCCTCGCCGTGCAGGAGCTCACAGCTGGGAGGGAGAGCTGCTCAGGCGTGCCTGAGTCTGAGGCCCCCTGGACCGCAGCGCGGCAGGCTCCTCTGTCCAAGGACGTCTCCAGGCCAGAACACTGAAGTGGGCAGCCTTCTCCAGGGGATCTTCCCAACCCAGGGGTCAAACCCAGGCCTCCGCATCACAGGCAGGTTCCTTACCAGCTGAGGCACCAGGGAGGCCCACAGCTGAGGAACCTAGAGATTATTCAGCGCCATTCCATGCTCACTGCCACGGCTGAAGAGGGAAGAAATGGACAAAGGGCTGAATTTCAGGATTAATTTGGCAATCACGAACAGAAAAGGCTGAAAAGGTGTGGACCCAGCAACCTGGTTTTAAGGAAGGTTAAAACGCACGTTTCGAGGCCTCCCAGGTGGCGCCAGTGGTAAAGAGCTTGCCTGCACTTCAGGAGGGATGAGAGGTGCAGGCTCTGTCCCTGGGTTGGGTGGATCCCTGGAGGAGGGCAGGGCAGCCCACTCCAGTCCGCCTGCTGGAGAACCCCATGGACAGAGGACCCAGCAGTCTATGGTCCACAGGGTCGCAGAGGCAACTGAAGCAACTTGGCACGCACACACAGAATCACGTCTGGTGAAAGTGTCTGAGTTCAGGGGGCTGGCCCACAGCTAGTTTTCTTCTCCAGCATCAAAGGTCAAAATGAGGTCAATTAAACCTACATTTTTTATTTCATTATAAAAATCACAGAATGTTTCCCCTCTAGTGGTAAGGATTAGTAAATGACAAAAGGCCCAAGCAGACACCTGCGAGCTCCCTGCTTTAAGTATTGATCCACTGTGTGTGTGCGTGCATGTCCACATTGAACTACTGAAGTAAGACACCCGGGTATGAACGGTGGAAAACCAGCAGAAAGCAGAGATGGCACGTCCCGCCTAACGGTTCTGCATCCTGAGGGAGGAAACCATCACCTTCTGGAGCTCCAGAGACCCCAGGCCGGGCCCACGTGACACACCTCACCTATAAACCAGGCAAACTGAATGAAGAGCTTTGGACCCATCCGTGAAGAGTTATAGGCTGAAAACGCATTTACTGAGTCTCGATTCCAAATCGAGGCAACCGGACAGGGAGACTCCCACTAGGCAGACATCCTGCCGAGGAGGGCACAGGAGGCTCCCAGGAGCCAGCCTTTCCTTCAGGAGCTGCTGCCCAACCCACAGCGCCCAGGAAGACAGCGACAACGCTTACTGACA
>SJYC01099043.1:0-68496 GCA_006408675.1 Madoqua kirkii | reverse complement strand
TGGTCATGGCCTGCCCAGAGTGGGTCCCAGAGCTCCAGGACGCAGCAGCCTCTAGCCCTCGATGTGACCACAACCACACCCGATTCTCTCCATCTCACAGGTGCAGGACCTGAGGAAGGGGGAGGTTAAGTGGCCAAGAGGGTCACACACAGGGTGGAGCAGAGCTGGGGTGTCACCCAAGCGGTCTGGCCCCAGAGTCCAGGCTACTGCTAGGATGCTAAGGCAGGGAGAGCAAACCAGAGAGACAGAGGGCAGACACCACTGCACGAGGGGAGCCAAAGAGCAGAGAGACAAGACCAAGGCGGCAGCGGAGAGACGCAGCAGTCCAGACGGGCCACCTCCACCCACAGACTGAGGCCCAGGGGACGGCAGGGGCCAAGGCCATCTCTCAGTTCACCAGAGGCTGGCACAACGGCCTCATGGAGTGAGTTCACACTGAAAACCGCTCGACTATTACAAATGACTGAGCCGCAGTGCACGAGCTGGAGTCGGGGCTCACCGCCTTCTCCCGGTACCCTCTCACACTCTCCCCCGTCTCACACGGCAACGGAGCTCAGCAAAATTCCACCCTGAAACAGCTACTGCCCTCTGCTACCTAAATCACTACCCCTGAAGGTGCAGAGCTGCTCAGGGCTACCGTGTCTGTCCTCTACGATGGCTGCGTGTGTGCTCGGCTACTCAGCAGTGTCTAACTCTCTGTGACCCCGTGAGCTGCAGCCCACCAGGCTCCTCTGTCCATGGGATTCTCTAGGCAAGAACACTGGACTGGGTTGCCACTGCCTTCTCCAGGGGGTCTTCCCGACCCAGGACTGGAACCCATGTCTCTCCCATCTCCTGCACTGTCGGGGGATTCTTTACCAGCTGAGCCACCATGGAAGCCCTAATTTAAATGTCCATTTCCTTACGCGAGTACATCCTGACTAGCTCCCAACTCCTCTAGAACAGATGACTTGCTGACATTTTATATTTTAAATAAACAATCTATTTAGTATGCCTTTGATGTTATAGGTACTCAAGCTTTAATGATTTTCAAAGATTCTAATGGGAAACACACTCTGAGACTCTCCGAATGGAGTAACAGCAGCCCATAACCTCCCAGGTTCCTACCTACCCACCTCTATTCGACTAGGTATCTGAGACAGTCACATTGCTGTCTGTGTCTGTGAAACAGCTTCTTGATGGGAAATGACTCTTTGTAAAGGAAACCAGACAGACCATTTATCTCATTAGTGTGATTTCTAAAAAGAAAGGCTAAAAATCAGAAATACAAAGGCTAATTTAAAAATTATGAAAATGTTTGGAAACTGCAAAATCAACAGTTCAGTTTTACGCCTAGTTTTAAAATGACCTTATGTTCAAAAATTAACAAGCCTGTAATTCAGCCCGTCCATCTTTAGAAGCAGTAATGAAAATAAGGACCCACAATCCGCCAGGCGTCCTCAGCATCTCACAGGTGCTGACTTGTGCTGTGAGCCTCCCCACGCCCGAGGGGACGCCCACCATCCGCGTCCACGGAGGAGGAACCGGGCGGGGAGTCGCATGACCAAGGCCGAACTCGGCTAGTCGGGGAGCCAGCAGGGACTCCACATACCCGGCCCGAACCCCACGCTCTGAGTGTTCCTCCCCAGAAAAGGCACAGCAGCAGCCTCAGAGCTTCTGTGTCTACAGTTTTCATCAAATTGTGCATTTATACAAACTGAGTATGTCTGGTTTGATTTGAAGGAATGGCCTCTTTTTATTTCAACCTAACTCAACACGTGTCAACGAATCCGCATGGCCGCCCCAGATATGCAGTGACGGGAAAACAGAAACAGATAACAAAGGACAGGACTGTACTCACTTCCCGACTGGTCAGCCCTTTTTCTTTTTGTTGACAACGTCTGATCACTTCTAATAATAAGGGTCCACCCACAGTACCTTCGGCTTCAATAATTCCTAAATCTCGGGCTAAATTCTCTCGACCTTCAAGACCTTGAAACTGAGAAAGAAATAATATGTAAGAAAGTAAAACAGAAATGGACAAAAATATAGCAAAACTATTTTCAGAGGCGAAAGAAAAGTATTTTCAAACTTAAAGGCATCTCTAAACTCAAAGACATCATTTTTCTAATGAATGAAACCTCCGTTTTAAGATCACATAACTCTACATTTAAAGTCCCCACCAGCAGGTGCAGGCTAACACCAGAACAAACTCACTCTGCAAGAACAACTCTGCCAAGTTCTGTGCCGCAGGGACACTGGTGCCAGCTGTCTAACAGCTCCGATGGCTTTCAAGAAAGTAAGACATAATCAACCATAAAAAGCAACCTTTATGCAAGACACTCTACACTGTCAATTTTGCCACCTTTCAGCTTGCAATGAGCCCATCTGTGCTAGAGCAGCTTCAAGGACAGACATTGAAAAGCGTCTTTCTTACTGTGCTAGTTTCAGGTTGGAAAACTGCCAAGGTAAAGTCAAGATTAAAAAACTGAAGAAATTCGGCAACGAGACTGGCCACCAGCCGGCCTGCAAAGAGCAAAAGAGAAAGTGGGAAAGGATCTTTAGGAACCCAAAGCATCATCATCCCCGACATTGGAAGTAAGATAGCTAAAGGGAATAAAGTTTCTCAAGGTTTTAAATTACAATTTCTTCTCTGAATAATACAATTAAGGGATAAATGTCTCAGTCTCCCTCATTAGGATTGTCAGTCTGAAACAATAAGACAATATGGCGTTCCATAAATGGATTAGACTATTTTGCTTATAACTTTTTACAGTAAGTCAGCTTTCTGTAATAAACATTGGAAGTAACATAGCTAAAGGGAATAAAGTTTCTCAAGGTTTTAAATTACAATTTCTTCTCTGAATAATACAATTAAGGGATAAATGTCTCAGTCTCCCTCATTAGGATTGTCAGTCTGAAACAATAAGACAATATGGCGTTCCATAAATGGATTAGACTATTTTGCTTATAACTTTTTACAGTAAGTCAGCTTTCTGTAATAAAACTGTCTTTAACCAATAATGTTCCATAGCCAAGGATTTTCCATAGCACATCAACAGTTGTCCAATCATATACAATTTAAAATGAGAACTTCTCATAATTGAAATTTCAAAAAATAATCTGAAATTCCTGACTTCTCGCAAATAGAGTCAAGATTTGAAAATTCAGAGACAGACAAAATAAACAACAAACATCTCACCGTCTTTCGTATTTAAAAACTTTCTCAGGCTCTCATTGACTAAAGGAGTTTTGTTCTGTTAAAAAAATGAAATATCATTAAGCGTTACATGTTCGTCCCCAAAACCACTACAAAATGTAGACCAAAGTTTAATTTTGGGGCAAGATATTAAAATACTGTCACACAAAAAATCATGGTTAAACCCATCTGTAACTACTGATTATTACAGGAACTGTTTTTGTTTTTGTTTTGTGTGTGTGAAGGTAAGGACTGAAACACTCAGTGGGTTGATTGTCCCTGACAGCAGCAGAAGAAATTTTTAGGTGTAACAGTAATGGATTAGAGGGCCCCTGGAGCATAAAGGACTAGGAACTCATTTCTCCAAGTGTTTCCAATTTCCCCTAAGGAAAGGGATCTACGAGATTTAGTACTGACTTCAGAGTTCCTGTGATAACTTTCTTTAGGTTCCTCCAAAACTCTGAGGCATACATGAAAAGAGAATAACCTTGACCCTCCTCTAACAGTGAAGCATCATAACCTTGAGTTCAAAATTATCCCTGACTATACACTACCATAAACAGCATTCCAGAATGGTTTTTAAGTAATTAGAACTTAAATATAAATGAACATGGTCATTAAAGTTTGTAGATTTCATACCTCTACTTTTTCTTGCTCCTCTAGTGCTAAAAACACAGCTGCTCGGAGTTCAGCCTTTAAAAAGCGGGGTGGGGAGGAGGGAAGGAACAAAAATTATCTCCAGACAATTTTCATGGTAAGAAGCACAAACACCGAAATTACCAGTCAAAACGAAAACCAGCAAGATTATAACGTTTAGGAGGCAGGTGCAGAGAGAGGTCAGAGGGCATCCTGACACACTCGGAAGAAAAGGACACAAGCGCTCAAGGCCACTGTTCGGGCGGCAGTCTCCCAGCACCACCTCTGGTTTAAGCTGCGATCTCCAGCCCTGATTCATGCCCACCAGCGGCGTGAATGAGTGAGAAATACACTCCAAGAAACAAGCCGCTGGACACCCGCACCCGCTGGCTACAGAAAGCTGGAGCGGCTGGCCGAGGGGCAGCTCAGGCCAGAGGCGGGGGCGAGCCAAGGAGCGGGGGGCACTCGACCACCGGACTGTGGGCGACTGGGCCATCGGAGGCGCGGCGGGGACCAAGGGGCAGCAGTGGACAAATGAGCCCCAACGTGCAGCGGGGATCAGAGGGGCTGCGGGCGACTGGACCCCAAACGTGCAGTGGGGATCAGAGGGGCTGCGGGCGACTGGACCCCAAACGTGCAGTGGGGATCAGAGGGGCTGCGGGCGACTGGACCCCAAACGTGCAGTGGGAACCAGGCGGGGCTGCGGGAGACTGGACCCCGGACGCCGGGCTCGGCCTCCTCCGGCTAAAGCCGGCTGGGCCCCTTCGTCCGCTCACAGCCACGCCGCCCGGGGCTCCGCGTGACCAACCTCCGAACCCCGAGGTGGCCGGCGGCTCGGACCCCAGCCCGGGCGGCCCGCGCGTCGCGCCCCGCGCCCCTTTGTGACGCCCGCGTCCACACGGGCCCCCTGCGGCGCGCGAGCGCGGCCCGCCGCCCGCCCGCCAGCTCCCGGGCCCCCGCCGCACCTTGATGCGGTTCAGGACCCCGCTGTTCTCCAGCGTCTGCACCAGCAGGTCCCGCAGCTCCGTGTCCTCCTCCGCCACCACCGCGGCCGCGGTCGCCGCCATCTTGCTTCTCCAAGACAACCGCCCAAGCCGCGCCAACGGCCGCCGGTCGCCTCAGCCCGCAGCGCGCGCGGCCGAGACCACGCCCCCGACGCCGGCGCGCAGCCCGCCGTCACGTCGGGGCGGGGCCTCGGGCGGCGCGGGGGGGGCGGGGCCTCGCGGTCTCCAGAGGCCAGAGGCCAGAGGCTTGGTGGGGCCCGGGTGCAAAGTGGGGTTCGGCCGGGCAGCAGGGGGAAATAGTGGCATTTCGATGGTGTCAGGTGCACGCCCGCGGGTCGCTGCTGTGTACCGGGCTGAAGTCCTGGGTCCCCCACTGGCTTCCCAAGGTGCGGCCGAAGTGTGCGTGCAGGGTAGGTGTGTGTGCACGCACACCTCCCCGCGCCGTGCACTGGAGGGTGTGTGGACGTGCAAACGCTGCGTTGCTGTGCTTGCTGTGCTTTCCACCCTGCGTGTTCGCACAGCTGCGCTGTCACGTGTGGAGGAAGGTGATCCCAAACCACTAGCACGTCCCGGGGAAAGCTGTAGATTCTGGAATCTCCCGACGCCAGCTCGGCGAGTCTGCAGGCTGTCCTCAGAGTCGACTTTCTCCAGGAGCCCGCGGCTCCCACGCGCTGGCCTGCAGGTGACCATCTGAGTTACAAATGAGTGAGAAAAGAAAAGGCGCGGTTTCCTGGCAGGTCTGTCCAAACTGACATGTGCCTTTCCAGACAGCCTTACACGTGGGTGTGTTACATACACATAGTACTTTTTCCACTTCCCTAATTTGGATCCTATGCTTACTACTTTTTAATTTACTAACTTCACTCAATAAATCCTGATCAGTTTTTTGACGGGTACATATATATTCTGCCTCTCTCTTTTTAACTCCTTTGTAGACCCCACTCCAGTACTCTTGCCTGGAAAATCCCACGGACAGAGGAGCCTGGAAGGCTGCAGTCCATGAGGTCACGAAGAGTCAGACATGACTGAGCAACTTCACTTTCACTCTTCACTTCCATGCATTGGAGAAGGAAATGGCAACCCACTCCAGTACTCTTGCCTGGAAAATCCCAGGGATGGGGGAGCCTGGTGGGCTGCCGTCTATGGGGTTGCACAGAGTTGCACACGACTGAAGCGACTTAGCAACAGCAGCAGTATTCTCTTTAAGGATGTTTCACAGCTGTTCTTTGTAATAGGCTCTGATTTATCGGCATTTGTTTTGTAGGTTATGGTTTAAAATCAAAAGAAAGCAGAAAATGCTAAAAGTATCTGCATCCTCCCTACTCACCTAGGTCTCACCTGTTACCATACCCTGCTGCTGCTGCTACTGCTAAGTCACTTCAGTATAGTGGGTTGATTAGGAATTATATTGGTGAAGGGTTTTTTCATTTGTTGTGCCAATAATTACTGCTAATTCCCTGCCCTGGGTGGGACAAGGGTGTCTCAGGTCAAAGCTCTCTGCTGACAAACTAGCTTGTGTGACAAGATTATCCATACTCCTCCCACTATACACATATACACATGATTGTTTACTACCTCTCAACCATAAACAACCCTGGAGAAGGAAATGGAAACCCACTCCAGTACTCTTGCCTAGAGAATCCCATGGAGGGAGGAGCCTGGTAGGTTACAGTCCGTGGGGTTGCAAAGAGTCAGAAAGGACTGAGCGACTTCACTTTACAACCGTAAACAGCACAGAGAGTTTGGAGTATTTTGAGAGTTTTAATTAGCACAGGGCTTTTCTCATTGTTGAGTCAATGATTGCTGCCAGGCCTCCATATCCTTAGGCACCTGGGAATATATGAATCAATGTATTTGGTATATAGAAAAGGAAATATAGTAGTTTTTAAGGTTAGCAATACTAGACTTTTTGAGTTAATGAATTTTCTCTTTTGTAATAGACCACTGTACTTTGTTATAAATCACTGTGTCCTTGCTATGTAAAAATGTAACTATCACTATCTTAAGACTAAATAGATCTTAAGGGGAACATTGGTGAAGGGTTTTTATTTGTTAGGCTGATGTTTACTGCTAAATCTCCATATTCCCTGCCTTTATAATGAATATAACTAGCATATAGAAGAAATAAGAATTAACCTTTAAGATTGATCATGTTAACCTTGGGTTAAATAAATTCCTTTCTTGATTGTAACTCACTGCACCCTCACCCTATAGGAACGCAACTTTATTTGGAGGGTGGTGCCTGGTTTAAGAAAAAACACCCTTGGAAAAAATAAGTTTTTTGGTTATCAGAAAGAAAGGGTCGTAAATGTCAGCAGGCCTCATGGCCAGGAGATGATGTAAAACCCCTAAGACCTTTATTTTATATAAAGCACCTGATTTTGATAAAGGTCAGGACTGCTGACCCCTGCGTGACTCTGTATTCATCCCTATGTGTAACAAAAGGTATATATGCAAACCTAAAAAATAAAGAAATGGGATCAGTTCCTGGAAAGACTGATTCCCCCATATCGTTTCTTTCTTGCTCCCTGTTTTTCAGGCTGAATTATTCAGCCTCTTTTTCTCCACTAATATTTCCTACACTATCCGTTTCTAATCTCTCTGTATATCTGTAATTAAATATGTATTTTTCCAAGGACGCCAACTCTGTCCCCACCTTCGAATCACCCTGGATCCACCGGGGCTGGACCCCGGCAAGTTTTATTTTTATACTATCAAGAACTTGCATCCCCTTCTGCACATATAATTACATTTCAGACTTTGTCCGTAACTGATGGAAACAGTCAGCAGCATTCACAGTACCCGGGGCACATCGGGTCTGCAGGCAGAGCCCGTATGCCCTCCGCTGCACCTTTTCTGCCCCTGGGCCAGCCTCCGGCTTTGGCTTCTTTAGCCACCAGGGCCTGGTCTGCCTGCACTGGGGGGAGGCCTGACGTGCCAGGGGATTTGTACCTCCTGAGAGTGCCTGCAGTCGCAGACGTGAATAGGTGAGGACCCCCAGCTCTGTCGCCCCTGGGGGCAGGAGGTTCATCTCAGGTGTGTCCACTAGCTTCCAGTGTTCGGGTTCAAGTTCTAGTTAAATGGAAACAGGCTCTGAGTTCCCGTCACCGCTTGGTCCAGTTTCCTTGCTCGCACTGGTGTTTCCTGGGATCCCCTCCCAAGGCCCTCAAACCAAGACAGTGCCCGCAGACTGAGTCACACGAGGCAGACCCAGGGATGGGGTCTGGAATCGGTTCCTCATCAGATGGCAGCGAGGACCCACCGTGGTGGTAGGCGGGGTGATGGCAACCCTGGCAAGGTGCCCCGGCTTTGTGGTTGTGGCCCAGCGGGAAGCGGGTGTGTGTGGGGGGTGCTGACTTGTGCAATCCCTCCGACATCTGGGGAAGTGGGAGCGGTGGTAATTTTAAAGATTGTGGAGGCAGTTTTTTTGTTTGTTTGTTTTTTAATGATAGAAAAATGCTGAAGGAAGAATACAACAGCCAGCTATCAGCCTGGAGTGTGCGCCCATGAAATTGCCTTGGTGGCTTGGAGCCCGCTGTGGCAGGAAGCAGTAAGGAAATGGGCAAGCCCTCTAAGCTAGGGCTCCGGGGGGAGACCCGGCTCTTGAACACTTCCTAGCACCGTTCCCTTCCCTTCACTGGCTTTCCTGAGGCTGAGGATTTATTGTGGTTGCTGTCAAAGAGCCGCGAAACTGTGTCCCACTCTTTGCAGCCTGGTGGGCCGCAGCCTGCCAGGCAGCCCTGTCCTTCACCATCTCCCAGAGTTTTCTCAACTCTTGTCCATTGAGTCGGTGATGCCATCCAACCATCTCATCCTCTGCTGCCCCCTTCTCTTCCTCCTCCTTTTCCTGAGGATTTCGACCACTTAGTAATTCTCTAGGCCTCCTGCCCTTGCTAAGCCTCAGTTTCCCCAGCTATGGAGCATTAACCTACCTCACAGATTTCTGTCATTTAAAATACAGACGCAGACAAGGATCTGACCTGTTGGCGGGGGCAAGATGAACGAGGGCAGAGGGGGCTTGCAGGCAGGCAGTAGGCCACGGTGCACATCCTTATTTGGCCCTGGCTAGGTCGGCCCCTGGAGTTCTTGTTTCAGCTGAGCTGTGCTTCTCCATTTTGATTCTTTGAGCAGCTTTGGAAGGTACCTTTCTAAGTCACTAGGATGGACAGGGAGGCCCGGCGTGCTGCGATTCATGGGATCGCAAAGAGTCGGACACGACTGAGCGACTGAATGAACTGAACTGAGGATATAATTTCAATCACTGCTCTGTCAAAAAAGTTAATATAACGCTTAACTTGCTCCCAGAAAGTCGTTTATACAGTGGGAGAATTTGCCTCAAAATGCACGTGTGTTTCCTATCGTAAAGTCCATAGAGTGAAAGTTCCGTTAAAATATTCATTTCCTTCAGCACTTTAACGCTGAGAATGTCACTGTTTATAGCTTGTGAACGCGGGATTTTTAATAATGCTGGTGTTCAGTCGCTGAGTTGTGCCGACTTTTTCTCACCCCATGAACTACAGCACTCCAGGCTTCCCGGCTTAAAGTTCATTTTCATAATTGAAGGAAACATACTATCACGTTTTCAACTATCCAAAATCAGCCTTACATTAAGGGCAAAGAAATGGGAAATGCATTCTTACTTGACTTGGGAGCGAAGAGAGCTATTCATGTATTAATTTTCATGTCACCAAAACTGATGGAGAAAAGGCTAAAAAACATTTGAAATGATTTAAAAAAAGGTGCCCTTAGATGTGGCAGTTATGTGCTCACGTGTAGCTTGCTCTTGTACTTGCTCATTTAGCCTCCATGTTTTATTTAAGAAAACCTGTGCACAGCTGATGAGTTTGCATTGTTTAACTCACCTCCTTGTAAGAGTTATTCAATTTACCATTATTTTCCACAGCTTTATTGAGAAATAATTCACATGTCATACACTCCTCCATTTAAATCAGACAAGCCAGGGATCTTAGTGCATTCGCAGAGTTGTGCAGCATCACCACGTCCTAATTTTAGAACATTTCTGTCCTCCCTGAAGGAAACCCCTTACCTATCAGCAGTCACTCCTCCCTGCCCCACAGCCCCAGGCAACCGCTCATCCACGTCAGGCTTCTGAATTTAGCCTCTTCTGGTCAGTTTCCACAGATGGAGCCATCTTTTCTAACGGGCTCATTGCTCTCAGCGTGATGTTCCCGAGGTTCACCGTGCTGTGGCTTGAAGCTGTACCTCATTTCCTATTGCTATTAATATGCACTAACACTGCATTGCGTGGTTATAACTCATTTATCTAGTCATCAGTCAGGGGATGTTTAGATTGCTTCCTAGTTTGGGTTATTATGAAAAACGCTGCTATAAACACTCATGTAGAAGTCTTTGTGTGAACATATATTATTCACTGTGTGAACATATATTATTCACTGTCTTTCTTACTGACACCTAAAAATAAAGACAATGTGACCAAAAAAAAAGTGAAAAAGGACCTTGGGCTCAGAAGCGCAGAAGTGAGGGTGCAGAGGGCCTTCCCTGGTGGTTCAGTGGTTGAAACTTTGCGCTTCCACTGCAGGAGGCACGGGTTCAATCCCTGGTCAGGGAAGTTCCACCTGCTGCGATGCAGCCACACACACACACACACACAAAAACTGAGCCTGCAGAGAAGATGGACTTGCATATGTTATAGAAACAAACCCTTTAATTAGATTCTGATAATAAATTCAGGAAGCGGGACTAGGGGAAATGCCTTCTGACTCCCTACTTGCATATTCTTGGCATAGAAAGCCCCTGTTTCTTTACTATTAAAACACTGAACGTGTGTACCGACTCATGGGGATCTCTTTCCGTCTGCGCTTGGGGGCATTCATGCTTCCATTCTCGGGGTCAGCCATCCCGCGCTTGAAAGAGTCGGGATAGTTTAGACAGAGGTGGGGGGGCTGAGTACAGTGCTTCGTGACCTGTAAGCTCTCGTAAACGTTGCACAGATTGTGCAACAGACACTGACATGCTGGGAAAGAAAACCCAGGCTTCCCCTCCTGGCATGTTCATCACGTTACTGAAGCGACTTCATTCTTGATTTCAACGAGGATTTAGTAACCAGTTTTGCATCATGGCTAAAAGTATGGACTTTTAAGTCACGTTGAGTTCAAAACCTCTTACTAGTTGAGCTAACTGGGGTGTTCCTTAATCTCTCTGTGCCTTGATCTCTGATTTGTAAACAGGGTCAAAGTCTTATGTGTGGGCGTATGTATATTGAGAAGGATTGCTTAGATCATACTAAAGGTCTGAAGCCCAGAAATCACGATAAGAATATGAACTATTATTAGTGGTTATATACAGCCTCGTGGCATTTTTATTTCCATGATTTACTATTGTTTAGCCACGAAGTCATGTCTGACTCTTTGTGAACCCATGGACTTGGCCCACCAGGCTCCTCTGTCCGTGGGATTCCCCAGGCAAGAATACTGGAATGGGTTCCCATTTCCTTCTCCAGGGGATCTTCCCAGCCCGAGGACTAGACCTACGTCTCCTGCATTAGCAAGTGGGTTCTATAGCACGGAGCCACTAGGGAGGCCCCCTTGTCCCTGATCCTCTGAGCTAATTTTTGTGTTTGTTTGTTTTAGCTCATTTTATGGATGAGACAAGTAATACTCAAGAGTAGGTAAGCAGCTTGCTCACAGTCATATGGCAGCAAAGATGAATGATTAAAGTCCACCTGGTTTGCACGATATTTTATGAAAATACTCCTCTCAATGTTTATATAATAGAACTTAATTAAATCAAATGGAATTAAGGAAATAGAAGGAAAATGGTTGGGTGAAGATAGCACAGGCAATAAGAAAGGTGCTTCTACTACTCACAGCCACTAGGGGGCGGCGTGCACCAGAACAACCTGCAAGGATCCCGTTTTCCATTTTCATTAATCGCTAAAGATATGATAGCTAATCCTATCACGGGGAGTTAATGGACTCCCCGCTTAGCTGATGGCTTCTAATTAGATATCCTTCAGTACTGAGAACAATGTGAAAGTGGTTTTCTTCTACCCCAGGACTTCTCTGAGGCTTTTTAATTTAGCTTTATAATGCTTGGCCCTCTTTATGAATTTAATTACCTTGTTGCTAAGTGCGTGTTTATGCATAAATGGTTGATACAAAAAGCCATCGCTGTGGCCCCCTATCAGTGCACAGTACATTCACACCTTGGAAACTTGTGTTCTTTGTGTTTCAGAAGCTTCTTGAAGAGTTGAGATTTTTAAAAATTACTGTGAGGTGTTGTTACTATTTTGATTCATTATTTTAACCCATTAGTTAAATACCTTTGATGCTGAAGTTCAGAATTTGATCACTATATCAGAGCTGCTGTTGCTAAATCACTTCAGTCGTGTCCGACTTTGTGCGACCCCATAGACGGCAGCCCACCAGGCTCCTCCATCCCTGGGATTCTCCAGGCAAGAACACTGGAATGGGTTGCCATTTCCTTCTCCAATGCATGACAGTGAAAAGTGAAAGTGAAGTTGCTCAGTCGTGTCTGTTTGCAATCTAATTAGAACCATTAAATGTAACTGAAGGAAATAGAATTTAATACTATTATAGAAATTAGGTGTCACTAGTGGTAAAGAGAAATCTGTATGCAGGTCAAGAAGCAAGTTAGAACTGGACATGGAACAACAGATTGGTTCCAAACTGGGAAAGGAGTCCGTCAAGGCTGTATATTGTCACCCTGCTTATTTAACTTATATGCAGAGTACATCATGCAAAATGCCAGGCTAGATGAAACAGAAACTGGAATCAAGATTGCAGGGAGAAATATCAATGACCTCAGGTATGCAGAAAGTAAAGAGGAACTAGAGAACCTCTTGATGAAAGTGAAAGAGAGTGGAAAAAACTGGCTTAAAACTTGACATTCAGAAAACTAAAATCATGGCATCTATTCCCATCACTTCATGGCAAATAGATGGGGAAACAGTGTGAGACTTTCATGAGCTCCTAAATCACTGCAGATGGTGACTGCAATCCTGAAATTAATAGACACTTGCTCCTTGGAAGAAAAGCTATGACCAACCCAGACAGCATACTAAAAAGCAGAGACATTACTTTATTGACAAAGGCCCATATTGTCAAAGCTATGGTTTTCCTAGTAGTCATGAATGGATGTGAGAGTTGGAGCATAAAGAAAGCTGAGCACTGAAGAATTGATGCTATTGAACTGTGGTGTTGGAGAAGACTCTTGAGAGTCCCTTGGACTGCAAGGAGATCCAACCAGTCCATCCTAAATGAGATCAGTCCTGGGTGTTCATTGGAAGGACTGATGTTGAAGCTGAAACTCCAATACTTTGGCCACCTGATGCAAAGAGCTGACTCACTGGAAAAGACCCAGATGCTGGCAAAAGACTGAAGGCAGGAGGAGAAGGGGAGGACAGAGGATGAGATGGCTGGATGGCATCACCGACTCAATGGACATGAGTTTGCACAAGCTGTGGGAGATGGTGATGGACAGGGAGGCCTGGCGTGCTGCCGTCCATGGGGTCACAAAGAGTTGGACACGACTGGGCGACTGAACAGAACTGAGTGTTAAAGAACCCACCTACCAATGCAGGAGACATAAGAGATCCTGGTTTGATTCCTGGGTCAAAAAGACCCCCTGGAGGAGGAAAGGGCCACACACTCCAGTATTCTTGCTTGGAGAATCCCATGGACAGAGGAGCCCGGCAGGTTACAGTCTGTGGGGTCACAAAGGGTCAGAGGTGACTGAGTGTGTGTGTGTGTGCACACACTGATACGATTATAAGTCCAAAATGGCTGTGAATTTACTCTCTAAACATGGGTGAGACAGAAAATTAGGCTGATTAAATTGGTGAATCTAAAAATTACACAAGAAGAATAACATATACACAACATACAAAGATAAGGACACATTCGCGGAAGGAACTCCATGCCCCTTAAAACACCTTCCATATATATGTGTCTATATACATATGGCAACCTCTTCTTTTTGCTTTTGCCTTTTCTATACTTCTGACTCCAAGACAGTGGTTCTCGACTGGCGTTTTGCCCTCCTCGGGGACATCTGGTCGTGGGGAGAGGGCTCCCTGCTCCTGGGGTCCCGTGGGTGGAGGCCAGGGGCGCTGTGAAGCATCCTTCAGTGCCCAGAGCGCCCCACGGCAAAGTGCTGCCAGGCTTAGCGCGCCAGTCAAGCCCGTGCTGAGAAATCACGTCGTGGAGCAACACCCTGGCCTCAGTGTGATGTAGCTGCCCATGGCCAGCCTTGTGGCCCACCCTCCGTGAGGGTCTCGGTCCGGGTTAAACTCCTCCTGCCTCTTAACTCAAGACCTCTTTCTCAGCCGCTGAAGCCACTGCCAGCTCTTAATAGCTTTGTGTTCAGAACCCAGTGAAACTTTGCCCAGTGAAACTCTAAAGCCATCAGGAAGCAACATAATTCTGCTTTTGACAGAAAAATGTATGTGGAACAAGTGATTTTTAAGATAGAAAGGTATGCACACATTCATCTGATTATACGAAGTTTTAAGGAAAATGTTAAATCTTTAAGGAAGGCCACTCCAAGTTGCTCTGAGAGCCTTAGGTGGGAGGCCTGCCTCCGCTGTGACTTAGTAAGTCAGCCATGTATCCGAGACTTAGCCTACAGCGTGTCAAGTGCTAGAGGCTTCTGGTTTGGGTTTTCAACTTAAAACTTACAAAATGTGACAGACCTATGTACCCAGATTTACCAATGGCGTATCTATCACCTATCAGGGTATATCTATATATTGATCAGTTCATTGATCTGTTCAGAACC
Source organism: Madoqua kirkii (assembly GCA_006408675.1). Lineage (NCBI taxonomy): Eukaryota > Metazoa > Chordata > Mammalia > Artiodactyla > Bovidae > Madoqua > Madoqua kirkii. The sequence continues at coordinate 53,898 of SJYC01099043.1, read as the reverse complement.
ATTTGAGAGTGAGTGGCAGACACTGCGTCCCTTTACCTCAAACACTTCACTGTGGCCTTCCTGAGAATGAGAACCTTGCCCACACGGTAGAGAGATTCTGATCAGGAAACTGACCGTGGTTACCGTACGACTATCGGCTGGCGTGCTGGTGGGGTGAGGGGTGGGCCATCCCAATTCCTACCACTTGCTGATTTCCGTGGTGTATGGCTCACCGGGGCTGATTTTAAGTTATCGACAGCAACAACCAGTTTGCAGGATTCCTCAGTGTCTCACGTTGAGCCGTGAGCCAGCCAGGCCCCTCCTGTACCATTGACGGTGAAACTCTCCAGCTGCTCCGAACATATCCCCAGCAACAGACGTTGTTCCCAGCTCAGGATTCAGTCCACAGTCAGCGCTGCTCAAGTGCCCTCGCTCTCCCATTATCCAGAGTGGCTCCAGCCTTTCTGGTCTGTCCTGACATCGCTGTGTTTGAAGAGGACCGGCTAGGTCTTCTTAGAACAGCCTTTAGTTAGAATTCGTGGTGTCTTAGACTTAGATTGTGCATTTTTGGCAAGAACACCACGTAAGTGCTGTATCCTCAGCTCGTCGTGTTAAAAGCGTGCAGTGGCAGTTTGTCCCATCACTGGGGGTGCAGAGTTTGGTCACTTGGTAGGGTGGTCTGAGTGTTCACGTCCTCCCCCCAGATTCATACATTGCAATCCTGACCTCCACCGTGATGGGGCTGGGGGGTGGGCCTTTGGGAGGTAACGGGAGCCGAGCCTTACCGGAGCCCTGAGAGCTCTCAGCTCTCTTCCTGCTCTGCACGGACACTGCTCTCTGTGTCTGGGAGACACACTGCAGTCCCCCAGGCGTGCGAGTGGATCTCACCAGGCTCTGACCCTGCTGCCCTCATCCCGAGAACGGCAGTGTCGTTGATGAGCAGCCAGTCAACAGTACTGTGTCGTGGCTCCCTGACCCGACCAGGGCTCTTGGTTAAGTGGTGTTTATGAGCTTCTCCACTGTCAAGCTATTGTGTTTGCCCTTGTAACTAATAAGCATTTTATGAGGCTACACAGTGCAAATATCTTCATTCAACTTTTTAAATGTATTTATTTTTAGTCGAGGATGACTGCTCGACGATATTGCGTTGGCCTCTGCCACGCATCAGCGTGAATCAGCCATGAGTGTGCACGCATCCCCTCCGTCTGGGGCCTGAGCGCCGGGACTGCGCTGCCTGAGTCACTGAGCAAGCCCCCAGCGTCTGTCTCACACGCGGTGACGTGTGCCGTTCCCTCCAATCACACGCGGTGACGCGTGCCATTCCCTCTGCTCACACGCGGTGATGTGTGCCGTTCCCTCCAATCACACGCGGTTATGTGTGCCTTTCTCCTGCTCACACGCGGTGACGTGTGCCGTTCCCTCTGCTCACACGCGGTCACGCGTGCCGTTCCCTCCGCTCACACATGGTGACGTGTGCCGTTCCCTCTGCTCACACGTGGTGACGTGTGCCGTTCCCTCTGCTCACACGCTGTCTCGCGTGCCGTTCCCTCCACTCACATGCGGTGACGTGTGCCTTTCTCTCCGCTCACACGCGGTGATCTGTGCCTTTGTCTCCGCTCACACGTGGTGATGTGTGCCTTTCTCTCCGCTCACACGCGGTGATCTGTGCCTTTGTCTCCGCTCACACGTGGTGATGTGTGCCTTTCTCTCCGCTCACATGCGATCATGTGTGCCGTTCCCTCCCTCGTCGCGCCCTGCGCTCCCCCTGCCGCCGCGTCCCCAAGTCTGGCCCCCGTGTCTGCATCTCCTCTGCGGCCCTGCAGGTACGGTCGTCAGGACCAGCTGTCTAGATTCCAGATAGATGCGCTAGTACACAATCCTTGGTCTCTCTTTCTGGCTTCACTCTGGATAAGAGCTCTAGGCTCGTCCGCCTCTTGAGGACCGGCTCAAGTGCGTTTCCTCTCTGGCTGAGTAATGTTCCGTGGTGTCCACGCACCGCGGCTTCTTCATCCATCCCTCTTGACGCTCTTCCGAATCTCAGCGTCCGGGCGCCATCCTCCAGAATGGCCCCAGGGACCCCACCGCCGCCCTCAGGTCCCCTCCCATGCTGAGCGGGCAGGAGGTGGGCGCAGCGAGGGGCTGGGCCCCGGGGTCTGGCCCTGGGGCTGCGCTCTAGACCCGGCTGTCCTCCACCTTCCTCTCTGGGCTCTACAGAAGCTCCCCCCAAAGAGGTGAGGGTGATCATCTGATATTTTTAAAGAAATGAACGGGAAAAGTAGTCACGGGGAACCACACCACCTCACGTGTAGGGTGCCAGAGGAGGCGCTCTCATGCCCACGCCACGCAAGGGCAGCACAGACTCCAGCAGGAAGAGACGCTCCTGCCAATGGTGATGTGTGCCTTTCTCTCCGCTCACATGCGATCATGTGTGCCGTTCCCTCCCTCGTCGCGCCCTGCGCTCCCCCTGCCGCCGCGTCCCCAAGTCTGGCCCCCGTGTCTGCATCTCCTCTGCGGCCCTGCAGGTACGGTCGTCAGGACCAGCTGTCTAGATTCCAGATAGATGCGCTAGTACACAATCCTTGGTCTCTCTTTCTGGCTTCACTCTGGATAAGAGCTCTAGGCTCGTCCGCCTCTTGAGGACCGGCTCAAGTGCGTTTCCTCTCTGGCTGAGTAATGTTCCGTGGTGTCCACGCACCGCGGCTTCTTCATCCATCCCTCTTGACGCTCTTCCGAATCTCAGCGTCCGGGCGCCATCCTCCAGAATGGCCCCAGGGACCCCACCGCCGCCCTCAGGTCCCCTCCCATGCTGAGCGGGCAGGAGGTGGGCGCAGCGAGGGGCTGGGCCCCGGGGTCTGGCCCTGGGGCTGCGCTCTAGACCCGGCTGTCCTCCACCTTCCTCTCTGGGCTCTACAGAAGCTCCCCCCAAAGAGGTGAGGGTGATCATCTGATATTTTTAAAGAAATGAACGGGAAAAGTAGTCACGGGGAACCACACCACCTCACGTGTAGGGTGCCAGAGGAGGCGCTCTCATGCCCACGCCACGCAAGGGCAGCACAGACTCCAGCAGGAAGAGACGCTCCTGCCATCTCCCTCAGGCGTGGTGAGGAAGGAGGAAGATTTCTCCCCTTGCCTGGCAACAGCTCAGCCAATGAGAGACTCTCGCGACTCAGCCAATGAGCAACCGCTCTACGGCTAACTTCCACTGGGGGACTTTCTGTCCACTACAGTCCGTGCCCACTTCCCTTTCCCTCGAAAAGCCGCTTCTCTGCTTTGCTTGCCTGGGTTTGCATGTGGTTTACCGTAGCTGTTTGTTTCAATCAGCAAGCCTTTGCTGTTCTTGAATAAACTGGTTTTGTTGGTAAAATAATTGGCTGTTTTATTGCTTTAGATTAACAGCAGACATAAAGAATGGCGTAAGATAAAGCAGCATGCGTCAGATTTAGAAAACTCAGAAAGAAAGTCACAGACTCCGTGAAGAATTAAGCATCTGTATGTGTTTAAAAAAAAAAAAAAAACAAGAGCAAATGAACAGAACTCATAATGCATTAAGAGAAAGTGAGAACAAATAGATACTGAAAGATATGTAAGGTGGCCAGGGTGATGGGTACCCGAAGTTATCCACAAACTAAACCCCAAGAGCCTGTGTGGATGTTTCCTTGTCTAGCAGAGGTGATTAAAGTAGAAATCTCGCAACACCCTGAATCAGTTGGGTAGATTTAATCTAATCTCTAGGCTTCCCAGGTGGTCCAGTGATAAACAGTCTGCTTGAAGTGCAGGAGATGTGGGTTTGACCCCTGGGTCAGGAAGATCCCCTGGAGGAGGAAATGGCAACCCACTCCAGGATTCTTGCCTGGAGAATTCCATGGACAGAGGAGCCTGGTGGGCTACCGTCCATGGAGTCACAAAAGCTTTGGTCACAATTTCACTGCTGAGTGGCTGAGCACAGGCTAATCACACAGACCCTTCAAAGTGGAGACTTTTTCCTGGCTGTAGTGAGGAAGATGCAAATATGCCAGAAGCGGGAGTAAACAGAAGTCATAGGAGGACCAAGTGCACAGAAGGGGGAGAAGATCCCTGTCTATCCTGGAGCGGACGGTGGGAGGATTCCAGAAAGCCTGACGTCACCACCACCCAATACGCCGTAGGCTTGGCCATTTGGAAACAGCAGTTGGTTTTGTTTTTAAGCATAATTCTCTTGGTGAGCCTAAGAAGTGATAGAAGACTACTAAATTCTTAACTCTAGGAAAAGCAAACGTTGGACAAGAAAGAAAGAAAGAGAATCATGGTATGCCGCTTGTCTCACAGGGAAAAATACTTATATTTTTGTGTAAGGTAAATTAGCATTGCTTTAACTTTTACTGCATGGCAGGAAAGAGGAAAATTTGGGAAGATGATTAAATGAAGTCACTCAGTCGTGTCCAACTCTTTGCGACCCCATGGACTATATATAGCACACCAGGTTCCTCTGTCCATGGGATTTCCCAGGCAAGAATACTGGGGTGGGTTGCCATTTCCTTCTCCAAAGATGATTAAACAAGCCATTAAATCTTTATCTTCCATTACTGGTGACCACGGAAAACGTCTTAGAGTGATCCAGAGAGAGATGTAAGTATAAACACAGAATGAGGAAGGTAACTATCTGCAGAAACAGCAAGTGAAGCTGAAAGAGGCTACTTCTGGAAACTATTCATGAGTCACTTAGGAAAAAATTAAAAATAACTTTAAAAAGTGATAAGTAAAAGGAATCTTAAAGATGAATATTTTTATTAGACAAAATATGCTGTAAGTTAAAGTTTTCATTTAAAAAGTATTTTGTATTAAATGAATCTATTGCAATGCATGAAATAATTGTTATACTTTCCAATTTGTTAACTTCTCATGTTTAGTATATATTCTATAGTAAATTTCATGTGGCAGACACTGACCTCCAAATGTTATTTTTTTTTAGAGTGTTAGTCTGGCACATAATCATTCATTTCATGCAGCTTGAAAGATTTTAATTTGGAGGGTTGATTTAACATTTTTGTATAGGCTACCCAGGTGGCTCAGTGGTAAAGAATCCACCTGCCAGTCAGGAGATGCAGATTCGATCCCTGGGTCAGATGATCCCCTGGAGGAGATGGCCCGGAAAACCCCAGGGACAGAGGAGCCTGGTGGGCTACAGTCCATAGGTCACAAAGAATTGGACCCGACTTAGCGACTAAACAAGGTAAGAACAGATCATATTCCTACTTTGGGTGAGAATTCTATACCTGATTTTCAGCACTTTGCCCAGTATTCTAGGAGACCTAAGACGTGTGAATTTAATTATGTTGATCCAAAAAAAAAAAGATAAAGTTTCATATTTCTAGATTTTAATTTTTAATTGTATTTCTGTTTACTAAAGTAGCATGTGGTAATTATAAAATATTCAAAAACAAATAATTTTTTTCAGAGTTTTCACTAGGCTTTTTCTCAATACATATATATTATATATACAAATATGTGTTTATACCTATATTTAAAACAGCATTATTTAAGACAAAGCATTCTTAATGAGAGAACCTCTGGAATATCATTTATATTTGGTCAATCCCACTATCAAGGGACATAAGGTTGCAAAGGAAAAACTTAATTGCCTGAACCTGAGTTTTATATTTATGGCTTCTGATATTAGATCAAGGGCTACATGCTACAGACACCTAGATGCAGAGAGGCTTCACAGGGTCCTACGTTTTCCCAAACCTAAAACTAACTGCCAACTGTTAGGTTTTCTTGAGCTAGTTTGCTATTGCCAAAATTGAATTCCAAATTTCTCTCTTAGATCCAAACCTCTATATGTTTACTCAACAGTAACAACCCTCACCCAAGTTTATGGGAATCACTGGATGACATGGCTTTCAAGGCCTTAAAAGAAAGTTTGATGAACCTACCTACCCTTCAGTTCAGTTGAGTTCAGTTGCTCAGCCGTGTCCAAGGCTTTGAAACTCCATTGACTGAAGCATGCCAGGCTTCCCTGTCCATCACCAACTCCCAGAACTTGTTCAAACTCGTGTCCATTGAGTCAGTGATGCCATCCAGCCATCTCATCCTCTGTCGCCTCCTTCTCCTCCTGCCTTCAATCTTTCCCAGCATCAGGGTCTTTTCCAATGAGTCTGTTCTTTACATCAGGTGGCCAAAGTATTGGACTTCAGCATCAGTCCTTCCAGTGAATATTCAGGATTGATTTTCTTTAGGATTAACTAATTTTATCTCCTTGCAGTCCAAGAGACTCTTAAGAGTCTTCTCCAACACCACAGTTCAAAGGCATCAGCTGTTCGGTGCTCAGCTTTCTTTATGGTCCAGCTCTCACATCCATACCTGACTACTGGAAAAACCATAGCTTTGACTATACAGACCTTTATCAGCAAAGTAATGCCTCTGCTTTTTAAAATGTTGTCTAGGTTGGTCATAGCTTTTCTTTCAAGGAGCAAATGTCTTTTAATTTCATGGCTGCAGTCAGCATCTGCTGTGATTTTGGAGCCCCCCAAAATACTCTGTGACTGTTTCCATTGTTTCCCATCTATTTGCCGTCAAGTGATGGGACCGGATGCCATGATCTTAGTTTTTCTAATTTGGGGTTTTAAGCCAGCGTTTTCACTCTCCTCTTTCAGTTTCATTAAGAAGCTCTTTAGTTCTTCTTTGTTTTCTGTCATGAGGGTAGGGTCATCTATATATCTGGGTTACTGATATTTCTCCTGGCAATCTTGATTCCAGTTTGTGCTTCATCCAGCCCGGCATTTCACATGATGTACTCTGCATATAAGTTAGATAAGCAGGGTGACAATATACAGCCTTGATGTACTCCTTTCCCAATTATGAACCAGTCAGTCCATTGTTCTATGCCGGGATCTAACTGTTGCTTCTTGACATGCATATGGATTTCTCAGGAAACAGGTAAGGTGGTCTGGTATTCCCATTTCTTTCAGAATTTTCCACAGTTTGTTGTCATCCACACAGTCAATCATCACGTTCCTTATCGTACATGAAAAGGAAGGGAATATCCTTGGGTACTTACTGAGAACACAGGGACCATCAGTTGACCCAGAATATTGTTACAGCCTCAAACTAGAGCCTCTGGAACAGAAATATCTTGCCTTAGAGCCATCGTTGCCTCTACCATTTGGTAAAGGCCACTGTACCCCATGTAGCAGAAGCTCTCTTGAATTCGCACCATACTCAACACTTTTCAGCCCTCGCCTCCCAAGGAGTCGTATTGTTAACTACCCCACATATGATTCTTTGCCAAAGTAACCTGAACCTAGCTACTTCTCTCCCGCCATCACTGACAAAGAACCTCATGAGCACTCGGTGCTAACAGACTACCTCCTGAGTCCTTGTGATAATCCGCAGGAAATTCCACCGGAGTGCCAGCTAATGTGCCCTAGCTCGTGGATGGTCCTTACTTAAAAGATGACAATGGCAGATTCTGGCTCTGTGTGCCGTTGCAGCTGCTGTTGATGCTGTTTGTGGCAAGAACAAGTACCTGCGGCTGCTTCAGCCTGGCAGGCTGAACTGTACTTCAGCCAAGGGCGAGACTGCAACATTTACACTGATAGCAGTAATACTTTTGGAGTAGGTCCTGATCCTGGAGCGCTGTGAAAGCAGTGTGGCTTCCTTACGTACAGTGGGCGTAAAGGTAAAAATGGCTCCTATGTTCAGAAATTATTAAGTACGATACTTTAACATACCACTTTAGGTATTATTAAGATTCCAGGGCACGCTACCTGACCCTCTGGAAGCTAGAGGACATCTCCTTGTTAATATTTCTGCAAGGAATGCTTCCCTTAGAAGGACACAAAAGCCAGACCTCAGTCGTGACCTAAAGGCTGCTTCCCCAAATGGCAGCTTAGGGAAACTGGCCAGAGAAGACCAGTAAGTGGCCTTAGAAAAGGGAAGTAAGATGGGAAATTCAGTAGTTGTTTATTTGCTAAAGAAAGGTCCAGTTTGCACCAAATAAACTTATCCTACCAGAGACTGAGAGGAGGCCCCCTGATCCGAGAGGAGGCCCCCAGATCCGAGAGGAGCTCCCCTGGTGGGGACAATCTTTTCTGAAGGGGTTTTAGCAGCAGAAGAGGCAGCAGAGAAACAGTGGAAACAGTGTCAGACTTTATTTTTGGGGGGCTCCAAAATCACTGCAGATGGTGACTGCAGCCATGAAATTAGAAGACGCTTACTCCTTGGAAGAAAAGTTATGACCAACCTAGATAGTATATTCAAAAGCAGAGACATTACTTTGCCGACGAAGGTCCGTCTAGCCAAGGCTATGGTTTTTCCTGTGGTCATGTATGGATGTGAGAGTTGGACTATGAAGAAGGCTGAGTGCCAAAGAACTGATGCTTTTGACCTGTGGTGTTGGAGAAGACTCTTGAGAGTCCCTTGGACTGCAAGGAGATCCAACCAGTCCATTCTGAAGGAGATCAGCCCTGGGATTTCTTTAGAAGGAATGATGCTAAAGCTGAAACTCCAGTACTTTGGCCACCTCATAAGAGTTGACTCATTGGAAAAGACTCTGATGCTGGGAGGGATTGGGGGCAGGAGGAGGGGACGACAGAGGATGAGATGGCTGGATGGCATTACAGACTCAATGGACGTGAGTCTGAGTGAACTCCGGGAGTTGGTAATGGACAGGGAGGCCTGGCGTGCTGCGATTCATGGGGTCTCGAAGAGTCAGACACGACTGAGCGACTGGACTGAACTCAACCAGAGACTCTTACACTCCTCACTCCTCACCACTGGGCAGGCGTCAGCCCACTGGTCCACTGGCAAAGTGGCGTCTGTCATAATCTAGGTGGGGAGCATTAAAGAGGTCTTGAAAACTACCTCCGCGGCCTGTCCCACTTTTCCAAAGTACAATCCAAGGGGAGCCGGACATTTAAAAGTGCCTAGTGGATCATTCAAGGGCTGGCGGGTGGGCTACACACGACTTCTTTTGTCTCTTGAGTATAAGCAAGCTTTAGTCGCGGTCTGTGTTCCCACACTGGACTGGAGCCTTCCCTTGCAGGCAGGCTGCTGCCTCTTCTGTTGCTAAAACCCCTTCAGAAAAGATTGTCCCCATCAGGGGCCTCCTCTCAGACCAGGGGAGCTCCTCTCAGACCAGGGGAGCTCCTCTCAGACCAGGGGGCCTCCTCTCAGACCAGGGGGCCTCCTCTCAGACCAGGGGAGCTCCTCTCAGACCAGGGGGCCTCCTCTCAGACCAGGGGGGCTCCTCTCAGACCAAGGGGCCTCCTCTCAGACTTTACGGTGGTGGAGGAGCCCCTTTTACTGGACAGGCGCTTTGACAAGTCTGTGTTGTTCAGCTGGGTTTGCAACCACCCTCAATCCTCTGGTTTAACAGATTGTGCTAATGGCATCACTAAGACTAAATTAGCAAAATACATTGTGCCAAAAGTTTGCCACTGGTCCTTCTGAATCTCAGATCCCTTCTTTCTGGAATTCATAACCTCTCAACCTTTGAGATAGTCATAGGCACCCAGCACACTTGACATCTGCTTCTTTTGACCCGCAAATGATGAAAGGAGGGACACTTCAATGCTGCAAAGGCCCGATTGCTCCAGAACCGTGTTTTGGTAAGGCAGTCTTCACAGCGTGTTCTCAAGAAGCAAAGATTTTAAGCGGCATGTGTTGCAGTCTGGAGCTTCTGTCTATTGGAAAAGATGCCTCCAGAGGAACTCTCTTCCACCTCACTGGAGAGGTCCCCATCAAGTATTGTTCATCAACGTTTGTGCCACCAAACTTCAAAGGGCAGACAGTTGGGTTCATGTGACTCAACTAGACAGAAGCACTGGACACTGGCCAGAAGCGCATATCACCAGAGGACCTGAAAGCGGAGATTTCCCAGAATGGAAGCAGACATCTGGGGAGACAGGCCCAAGATACGCAGGCCCTGCCTGTTGGAAGTTCATCTCCAAGCCTCTGAGGAGGACAGGATGCTATAGAAGGTCTCCAGGGCCTATGACCTTGATGACAGACAGACTTTGACAGAAACTGCCTGAGAGTTCTCGCTCCCTCTAGCCCTTTGTTACTCAGTTGTGACCTCAGTACATTTCCAGTCTCTGCAACTTTCCCTCCGATCAGGGACACAACACCCTGAAAGGTACTTTCTGATAAATGTACTCAGTGGCTAAAAATCCACCGAGACTAGAACACCTGTGGCTCTGGACCCGTGATGCTTTCAGGAAAAATCTTGATCAAATGGGGGAAACGTAAAAGACCAGCACACAGAAACCTCAGTTTATGGGTTGGGAGACGAGAAGGAGGAGCTCTTACTTCCTGCGAGGACTGATGGCTGAGCCCCAGAGGAAGAGAAAGATTCCTTCTCTTCCTGGCGAGGATTCAGCCGAGAAAAAGCCACGGACTCTGTTACTGTGCAGCCTCCCACCTCGACCCCTGCAGGCCCCGGTTCTCCTTCCTGTCTGTGGAAGCTGTGCAGGGCCTCGCGTGTGGCTGCACCTCACATCACGGCTGCAGATCCCAAACTACAAACCTCTGCTGGTCTTGAGTAAACCCATCTTTGCTGGAGAGACTTCTGGCAGTCTATTTGTTTCAGGTCAACAGCCCCTTTCCACCTAACTGCTCTTCTTTCTCGCTATGAATTCCGCTCTCAGCCATGCTAAGCTGTCACTCAGTGCCCTGATTACAGCATGATTTTTCAGTTCTCTCTGTCTCTTCCACTCAGAACACCTTTGTGTTACCCGCCTAGAAACTTCTAAGATTCAGCTCGCAGGCTGTCTACTCTGAGAAGCCATCTGTGTCTCATAGGCAACTCACCATTTCTTTTTTCCTACATCCACATAGCACTTAACCCACACTTTTATTATAACATTTACTGCTTTCCTACAATTATTTATTATTCATAAATAATTTACTAATGTTTGTCTCTTAGCAGGCCATGAACACTTTCAGGAAAGAGAGCATTGTCTTTTTGTATTTATTTCCCCAAAAAGGGATACCTGGCAGAGCAGGGAATAAACTTGTTGAGTAAATAGGTAAGTGAAATGACTACTGGGTCATAATGTTTAGAGTAGATATTTTTCAATCAGCACACACACATGCACATATATGTATGTGCATATGTGTGTGCATGTACATATATGTACGAACACACATACGTGTGATCATGTGTGCATATGTGTATGCACATATGTGTATGAGCATGTGCACATATGTATGGCCATGTACACACATGTGCGTGTGTGTGTGAGCATGTGCATGAGTGGATAGCTCACAGGCAAGGTTTGGTGAGACGAATCGGATAACACACGGAAGAATCTGTGAATTTTTTTCATTCTTGGTCATTTTTATAGCTTTCCTTTCTGCTTCTGTTCCAGTTTGCTTAGACATCTGAGTGACTTTTAGGACAGTTACCTTGACCAACAGAGAGGAAAATTGAGCTCTCTGCACCTTATGGGTTGCATCAGTTTTATGTAATTTAATTAATTCAGAGCTGTATTTCCCAGCTCATTATTAGGGTTTTAAAAGCTTATATATGGCTGCTTTTTGAAAGAGAATTACTTAGGTTTAGAAGCAAATCTGGACAGAAGCATTTTAGCTGCTGTCAAAAGATATTACTTTATGTGTATGTGTGTGTGTGTGTGTGTGTGTATGTGTGTATGAACATGTGCATAAACCTCTCATGAAGACTGACATTACTTCCAAATGAAATCACATGACTGTAGCTTCTTGAAATTTAACCAAAAAGAATGTGTTAAAAACCCAGAAGGAATGATGCATCCTACTTAGTGATTAACTCTGCAGTTAATTTCACTGGGTAAAATTAAAATATTCTGAGGCAAGATTGTACTAATTCATAAATCAGTTGTGGGAGAACATTCTTGTGGAAAGGACTGAGCCTTTTCACCTTCAATTTAATATTTAAAAATTTCGTCACTTACATTTTTAACATTTAATTCTTGCATAGCTCATTGCTCCATACAGTAAGTGTTCAATACATGAAACTGATCCAGTATATATTGCTTCACATGCTGTTCTTGTTTTAAATATGAGAAAGTTGCTGGACATAGTTGGAAATTCATAAAATATTTTCAACACTGTTGTATTTCTGTTAGTTTTAACTTTTTTTCTAGTCCAAAATCAAGCCATCTTCCTTTTGCAGAGAAATAGGAAGTGACTAACATACAGCTTGAATACAGGTGTGATTAAACCTCAAAGCTTTGGCAGGAGGCTGCTTTTTACAGGGCGGCTTTAGAACGAGATCAAAGATGCAAAGCATGCAAGAATTACAACACAGGAGAACCCTAGGGACCTTCATATCGTCCTCATCAGCCTGTGGAATTTGCGAGAAATAGGAAGCATTCTCAGTAAAACTCTCCATAAAACTCTCAGCTTTTTTACTGAGTAAAAAAACTCAGTAAAAATCTCAGTAAAATGCCTCAAAAAAAGAGGCATTATTATCCAGGCAAATTGTTTCTCTTCCTGATTGAAAACCAAAAGGCATTGGCTAGCTTCATCAGCTGGAATTCTAAAGATTGTGCTGTGTAATCAGTTACAGAAGAGAACGTCCTTCCATTGGGAATGGATGTTGTAACACATGAGGGTTAGAAATAGCAGGGTGTCAAGGGATAGTAACGTTTATGGCTCCGAGGTCCTGGATGAGCCTCCACCCCTAGCCTTTAGGTTTTCTCGTGGTAAACTGGGAGTTTCAGGAGCTCGGTCAAGGGATGATGAGACCTGAGAGAGAAAGTTGCTGGACATAGTTGGAAATTCATAAAATATTTTCACACTGTTGTATTTCTGTTAGTTTTAACTTTTTTTCTAGTCCAAAATCAAGCCATCTTCCTTTTGCAGAGAAATAGGAAGTGACTAACATACAGCTTGAATACAGGTGTGATTAAACCTCAAAGCTTTGGCAGGAGGCTGCTTTTTACAGGGCGGCTTTAGAACGAGATCAAAGATGCAAAGCATGCAAGAATTACAACACAGGAGAACCCTAGGGACCTTCATATCGTCCTCATCAGCCTGTGGAATTTGCGAGAAATAGGAAGCATTCTCAGTAAAACTCTCCATAAAACTCTCAGCTTTTTTACTGAGTAAAAAAACTCAGTAAAAATCTCAGTAAAATGCCTCAAAAAAAGAGGCATTATTATCCAGGCAAATTGTTTCTCTTCCTGATTGAAAACCAAAAGGCATTGGCTAGCTTCATCAGCTGGAATTCTAAAGATTGTGCTGTGTAATCAGTTACAGAAGAGAACGTCCTTCCATTGGGAATGGATGTTGTAACACATGAGGGTTAGAAATAGCAGGGTGTCAAGGGATAGTAACGTTTATGGCTCCGAGGTCCTGGATGAGCCTCCACCCCTAGCCTTTAGGTTTTCTCGTGGTAAACTGGGAGTTTCAGGAGCTCGGTCAAGGGATGATGAGACCTGAGCCTAGGCATCTGCAGGCTGCATGCCTTGAAGGGCCTCTTTCCTAGGGTGTCGGTTGATTCTGGGGAGAGATTCTGAGGGGTCTGTTGGAACCTCGGTGTGAGGAGTGCAGCTGGAGGGCCCTGGAGAGGCTGGGTGGAGAGCTGCAGCCTCCTCTCATGCTCACATTTGTGACCATCGCTTTCCCATGTCTTGGCTCTTGCAGAAACAGCAGAAACTCAGCGGGTTTGGGTTTTGTTTCAGTTCAGTTCAGTCGCTCAGTCGTGTCTGACTCTGCGACCCCATGAATCGAAGCACGCCAGGCCTCCCTGTCCATCTCCATCTCCCGGAGTTCACTCAGACTCGCGTCCATTGAGTCCGTGATGCCATCCAGCCATCTCATCCTCAGTCATCCCCTTCTCCTCCTGCCCCCAATCCCTCCCAGCATCAGAGTCTTTTCCAATGAGTCAACTCTTCGTATGAAGTGGCCAAAGTATTGGAGTTTCAGCTTTAGCATCGTTCCAAAGAAGTCCCAGGGCTGATCTTCAGAATGGAATTCCAGTTGAACTGTTTCAAATACTGAAGATGATGCTGTGAAAGTGCTGCACTCAATATGCCAGCAAATTTGGAAAACTCAGCAGTGGCCACAGGACTGGAAAAGGTCCATTTTCATTCCAATTCCAAAGAAAGGCAATGCCAAAGAATGCTCAAACTACTGCACAATTTCACTCATCTCACATGCTAGTAAAGTAATGCTCAAAATTCTCCAAGCCAGGCTTCAGCAATACGTGAACTGTGAACTCCCTGATGTTCAAGCTGGTTTTAGAAAAGGCAGAGGAACCAGGGATCAAATTGCCAACATCCGCTGGATCATGGAAAAAGCAAGAGAGTTCCAGAAAAACATCTACTTCTGCTTTATTGACTATGCCAAAGCCTTTGACTGTGTGGATCACAATCAACTGTGGAAAATTCTGAAAATTGCCATCTCCTGTTTGACCATTTCCAGTTTGCCTTGATTCATGGACCTAACATTCCAGGTAAAAGGAAACAAATGTTTCCTCTTGTACAGTTTCTAGTGATGAGGATGAGACAGTGAAAGATGGGAACACTCCACTCTTCCTGGAGACTGCAGTTGAGATACAGGATAACTGACAAGAGACCAGCAGAAAGTAACAGTTCTAACCATGTCAGTCTCCTGGACATGTTTGGACAATGGACTGGTTCAAAACTGGGAAAGGAGTATGTCAATGCTATATACTGTCACCCTGCTTATTTAACTTATATGCACAATGCATCATGTGAAATGCTGGGGTGGACAAAGTACAAGCTGGAATCAAGATTGCAGGGAGAAATATCAGTAACCTCAGATATGGCGATGACACTACCCTTTTGGCAGAAAGTGAAGAGGAACACAGAACCTCTTGATGAAGGATAAAGAGGAGAGTGAAAAAGATGGCTTAAAACTCAACATTCTAAAAGCTAACATCATAGCATCTGGTCCCATTACTTCATGGCAAATAGATGGAGAAACAATGGAAACAGTGACTGACTTTATGTTCTTGGGCTCCAAAATCACTGTGGACGGTGACTGCAGCCATAAAATTAACCAATGCTTGCTCCTTGGAAGAAAAGCAAGACACACCTAGACAACATATTACAAAGCAGAGACATTTCTTTGCCTACAAAGGTCCTTATAGTCAAAGCTGTGTTTTTTCCAGTAGTCATGTATGGATGTGAGAGATGGACAATAAAAAAGGCTGAGTGCCAAAGAACTGATGCCTTTGAACTATGCTGGAGGAGACACTTGAGAGTTCCTTAGACAGCAAAGAGATCAAACCACTCAATCTTAAAGGAAGTCAACCCTGAATAGTCATTGGAAGTAGTGATGCTGAAGCTGATGCTCCAGTACTTTGGCCATCTGATACATAGAGCCATTCCTTGGTAAAGACCCTGATTCTGAGAAAGACTGAAGGCAGGAGGAGAAGTAGATGAAAGAGAATAGATGGTTGGATGGCATCACCAACTCACAGGACATGAGTTAGAGCAAACTCTGGGAGTTGGTGATGGACAGGGAAGCCAGGTGTGCTGCAGACCATAAACAGTCACAAAGAGTTGGACATGACTGAGCGATTGAACAATAACAGTCTCCCAGCTCTGGGCCTGTAGTGCACAGTCAAGAGAGGAGGATAAAATTTCTCCTTGTTCTTTCCTTTACAAATTCACAGTGGCAGGAGAAAAACAGTTGTGAAAACAGATCTTGAATTGTGACTCTTGTGAATTTGTTTTTGGTAATCAACATCTATGGTTATTGATTCTTAGCCTCCCAGAAAGAATCATGCTTTCCTTTGTCTCTGTCATTTGTCATAAGGATGAAAAACCATGAGAAGAGAATCTCTATTTGACCTGTTTTATATACTGAGAACTTTTGTAACAAGTGAGACTATTCCTTCTGTTTTCTGCCACTTGGGTGATGTAGGTTGTCTGTCAGGCTTGTATTAGCAGCTAGCCAGCCAGCTAGAAATCTAAGACATGAAATTACAGGCAAGCTTATTTTTGTCCAACTAGGCCATCTGTCAGGGGAGTTTATCTTAATAAAGTCATAAGGGGCCTTTATCACTTCTACAAGATTAGGAGGGGAAGATCAGAGAACAAATGTCAACTACAGATGGCGCTCAGCCAGTGTAAAACTTATGTAAATACTGATAGCTGGGAAACTGCTTTAACAGAGGTCCAGAACATTTATAAAAAAGCTTGATTTATTGTCCCTTACTCTGCAAGCAGAACCTATCAGGTCCAGACCTTTGTGTATTTGGGGATGGCACTTCACACACAAAAAATACTGAACTAATCTTACTACCATTAAAGAAAAGAAAAATATAGCAATTATCCCAGTTTTCATTCCAGTCCCAAAGAAAGGCAATGCCAAAGAATGCTCAAACTACCGCACAATTGCACTCATCTCACATGCTAGTAAAGTAATGCTCAAAATTCCAATCCAGGCTTCAGCAATATATGAACCGTGAACTTCCTGATGTTCAAAGTGGTTTTAGAAAAGGCAGAGGAACCAGAGATTAACTTGCCAACATCCGCTGGATCATGGAAAAAGCAAGAGAGTTCCAGAAAAACATGTTTCTGCTTCATTGACTATGCCAAAGCATTTGACTGTGTGGATCACAATCAACTGTGGAAAATTCTTCAAGAGATGGAAATACCAGACCACCTAACCTGCCTCTTGAGAAATCTGGATGCAGGTCAGGAAGCAACAGTTAGAACTGGACATGGAACAACAGACTGGTTCCAAATAGGAAAAGGAGTATGTCAAGGCTGTATATTGTCACCCTGCTTATTTAACTTATATGCAGAGTACATCATGAGAAACCCTGGACTGGAAGAAACACAAGCTGGAATCAAGATTGCCAGGAGAAATTTCAATAACCTCGGATATGCAGATGACACCACCCTTATGGCAGAAAGTGAAGAGGAGCTAAAGAGCCTCTTGATGAAGGTGAAAGAGGAGAGCGAAAAAGTTGGCTTAAAGCTCAACATTCAGAAAACGAAGATCATGACATCCGGTCCCATCACTTCATGGCAAATAGATGGGGAAACAGGGAAAACAGTGTCAGACTTTATTTTGGGGGGCTCCAAAATCACTGCAGATGCTGACTGCAGCCAAAAGACGCTTACTCCTTGGAAGGAAAGTTATGACCAACCTAGACAACATATTCAAAAGCAGAGACATTACTTTGCCAACTAAGGTCCGTCTAGTCAAAGCTATGGTTTTTCCAGTAGTCATGTATGGATGTGAGAGTTGGACTGTGAAGAAGGCTGAGCGCCGAAGAATTGATGCTTTTGAACTGTGGTGTTGGAGAAGACTCTTGAGAGTCCCTTGGACTGCAAGGAGATCCAAGCAGTCCATTCTGAAGGAGATCAGCCCTGGGGTTTCTTTGGAATGACTGATGCTAAAGCTGAAACTCCAGTACTTTAGGTTTGTTTAGGAGCCTTCATTTGCTGGAGTTGAAGGTTTATTAATAGAATTCTGGTGATTTTCCTTGGAGGTGATTCACCCAGAATACGAGAGGGCTGACTCATCAGATGGAATAAATTTGGAGTGGACAAGGCCTTGGGTTCCAGCTTGGTCCTTTGTACTAGAAAGGCCTTGGCTCAGCCTATTCATAAACAGAATTAAAACTACCCAGGTGAAGTCAACATCTGAAGAAAGACGAGAGTTTTCTTTAGAAACGTTCTGAAGTCAATTATAATAATCATATAACAGTCCATCAGATTTTTGTGTGCAAGCTTAAACTTGGCTTTGAAAAAGTCTTAAGAATTGCTTGGCAAAGTCGCCTAGAGATTGCTTCAACCGGATCATACAGTAAATCAGGGGGCTGGTCTCCCAATTCTAGACACCTTTCAGGATTTTCCCAATTAGCAGTTTTCATCAAATGCCGGGCCTGACCTTCACTGACAAGCATCTGAACTGGCCGATGTAAGTCAGGGCAACCTTATTGATCAGTTTGCCTGACCATGTTAAATACCTCTGCAAATCTGTGAGGCTCTTCAGTTACTTTGGGAAAATATTTTGCTACTACTCATAATTCGGCTTTATCCCAGGGAATATGAAAAATTAAGGGCTTGGTCCCTGGGTGCTCAGAAGTCTTAATTTTATTATATTTTTAGATTTTTATTTTATACTGGAGTTGAGCCGATTAGCAATGTGATATCTTCAGGTAGAGAGCAGAGGGACTCAGCCACGAGAAACCGTGTATCCATTCTCCTCCAGGCTCCCCTCCCATCCAGGCTGCCGAGTGACACCGAGCAGAGCTCCCTGGGCTGGACAGCAGGTCCTTGTTGGTTATCCTTTTTAAATATGGCAGTGTGTGCATGACCTTCCCAAACTCCCCAAGGATCCTTTCCCCCATGCTTTCCCTAGGTAACCATAAATGCATTCTGTAAGTGTGTGTCTGTCAGAAGGCCTCATTTTAAAGAGACGGGTTCTGATAAGTTCAGAGGAGGGAAAATGAGAAAAGAGGAAGTCTGGTGGTAAATTCGGGTGAGAGAGTGAAGGGCATAGTGGTGAATGTGGGCAGGAGGAAGGGAGGCAGGTGGCGTCAGAGCCTGAGATGAAGGAGAGCCTGGGGCTTGAGGAGCGCTGTGTCTTCCCTTGTTCACCTCAATTAATCCAGCTGGAGCCCTGTTTACTTTCTGCAAGAACCACCGAGAGACAAGCTGGCTGTTCAGACTTCAGTATTTGGAAGACATTTTTCAGAAGCGCATGAAGTCCCTTGCTTCAAGGGAAGCAGCTGGCAACATTTGGTGCCAATGGTAAAATAAGTTTTCAGGTGGAAATTTTGGATAGCTGCTCTGAGTACTTGAAAGCTTCCTAATAATTGAAGAGTTTTCTGACAAAGTCAGCATGATATTAATGACAAAGGCTCTTTGGGACTGTGTAAGGAAGCATGTTGACATTGGAAAAATCTGCACGTAACCCAGGGAACCATCGTTTTCCAAATGACCGACTCACAGCTCGACAAAGTCTATGTGGAGCTTCCTGTTGCTGTGGCAACAAACCACCGCAAACCCAGTGGCATATACAGCAAGCCCGTGCCCCGCGCGTCTGTGGGTCGGAGGCCTGACACCGGTCTGCCTGTGCTCCTCTCTGGAGGCTCCAGGGAGAAGCTGCTTAGTCATGTCCAACTCGTCGCCACCCTTTGGACTGTAGCCCACCAGGCTCCTCCATCCATGGGATTTTTCAGGCAAGAGTACTGGAGCGGGTTGCCACTTCTTTCTGCGGGGGATCTTCCCCACCCCGGGAAGGAACCCGGGTCTCCTGGGTCTCCTGCACTGCAGGTGGGCTCTCTGCCCGCTGAGCCACCAGGGAAGCCCTCTCGCCTTGAGAGGCCCGCATTTCCTGGCTCACGGCTGTTCTTCCATCTTCACAAGCAGCAGTGGTGGGTGGAGCCCCTTTCCTGGGGCACCTGCCTGGCTCTCTTCCGTCCTGTCTCCCTTTCACTGTTCCCAGCAACAGTGTCAGCAAGCATCCCTTTTACCGCACTTCCCAGGTTCAGGGAAGTAGGGCGAGGATACCTTCTGGGGTCATTATTCTGCCTCCCACACGTGGACAAAAGATGCCTCCAACGTTCCAGAAAGAGCAATGAATTCCAAGGTAGTAGAGTGCAAAAAGTTCATGGGTCGAGCTTCAGGTTCTACATTGCAGCTCCCCGTTTAGAATTTTACAGTTTCTGTTCAGCTTTAAAAGGCGATTAAAATACCCCTCCCCTTTCCAGCTATATATCTGTGTGGGTCTGGACTTTCTTTACCCAAGCAACTTTTCACAACAGACTGAATACACAGGCAACGATGAGGATCCAAATTTCTTCCACTAAGCCAGGCATGATAGAGTTTGCAAAAATGTAAAAACAATGCCACTTTTCTCACTAAATTGGCTTTGTTTTGGAAAAATGGTAATTTTAATTTAAAATATCTGTTAATACATAGTAAGTGAAAGGGGAAAGGAGAGTCGCTCAGTCGTATCCGACCCTCAGCAGCCCCATGGATTGCAGCCTTCCAGGCTCCTCCGTCCATGGGATTTTCCAGGCAAGAGTGCTGGAGTGGATTGCCATTTCCTTCTCCAGGGGATCTTCCCGACCCAGGAATCGAACCCGGGTCTCCCACACTGCAGGCAGCCGCTTTACCGTCAGAGCCATCAGGGAAGCCCAATACAAAGTAGATTTGCCATTATTTTAAAAAGTAACACATTTTTTAATGCCCTCAGTTTTAATTTAAAATAAGGTATTTACGAAAGGTCTTTATTTTAAAAGTCCTCAATAACTGTTAAAAGTATGAGGGATTCTGAGACCAGAAAGCTTAGGATCTGCCTTTGCAGAGAAAAGAGCATCCTCGGGGGTCTGTGAGGTGGTGTTCCTGGAGGACCCTGGAAGGCCCTGGAATCATCCGATTGCATTATTGCCAAGTTTGGGGTAACCTTCCCGATGCACTTTCTGGAACTGCCAGGCAACAGAAGGAAGCAAAGCTTCCAGGAATTCACCCCAGCTCCACCCTTGGCTCAGCCACCAGGGAGCTCCATCTCCTTCATCACCTGCTGAGCAACTCAGGACTCACTCTCCCTCTCTGGAAAGAGGGCGCGAACAGCGGCTCTGCCACCGTCAGGGCTGTTACAGAACTGAATGAGCCGGTGAAAGTAAGACGCCTTCTCATCCAGAAAGCGCTGTGTAATGTGAGACGGGTGTGGAGGGCTTTTCATTTCTCCCCCCCACCTTTTTTTTAGCACATATAGGGGCACATCTGTGTACAACGTGCTTTTGGGTAAATGGGACTAAGGTAATTTAGCCAGTGCCTAGTAAAAGTTTGTTCTGTCGCAGAACAGCAGCGACATCTCAAGATTGGAAGATCCAGCTCTGTCCCGAGGTGTTTATAATTCTCAGAGAGGGATAAATCAGTCTACAAGACTATATTTTCAAAGGCTTTAGACTACAACAGAAAGGAGAATTCAGGACCGGGAGAAATTAGATGAAGGAGGTTGACTTTCAGGAAAAGGACTGAGTTGTGTTTCGAGGAAAAGAGAGGCTCTGAAGGGCAGGAGGAGCCTCGGGTCCCAGCAGAGACGCTGGAATGAAACGCGGGAGGAGCTGAAGAGGACGGGGAAGGAGTGACTGCAGGCGCGCTGAGCCCACACATCACGGCTGCCTTTGAGACCAGGGCTCTTCCAGGCCCTAATTCTATGCCTGGTCTAGCAGGAAGCAGCCTCCACTGCCTTCCTGGGACCTGCTTTTAACTCTTTCTCCTGCTGTGTTTGATGTTGTGTTAACAGACCTGTAAGAAGAGTTAATAGCAAAGATGTGTCAAAGGGCTCCCCCCTTTTTAAGATCGAGATGAAAGCCCCTGGAGGATGAAATCAGGTTTACTCTGAGCAAGTTGGGGCAGGTTAGGAGTCGCCATCTGAATTTGGTCCAGGTAAACTGCTTTGTGATTTAATCAGCGTCCCAGGCCAAAATCAGCCCCAAGGGAGAGGCGAAGCTTTAATGACTAGCTATATTTTTAGAAAGCAAGATAGCATTTAGACCGAGTTCCCTGTTTAAGCTGTGGCCAAATAAATGCTCGGTAAAGACTCCATCTGCCAGGGCAGGAGACCCGGGTTCAATCCTGGGCCAGGAAGATTCCCTGGAGAAGGAAATGACCACCCACTCCAGTACTCTTGCCTGGGAAAATGCCATGGACTGAGGAGCCTGGTGGGCTACAGTCCATGGCGTTCCAAGACTTGGACAGGACTGAGCGACTAAACAACAAACGCCTGCAAGAGAGGAGCGGGAGGCACAGAGCGAGAAAGCGCTTCCGCCCGGAATTCGCTTCATAAATGGCAGGATGGACTGTTGATCTGTTTTCTTTGATACAAACAGAAACCGAAGGGCAAAAAAAGGCACTTCTGAGCCCTGGGCACTGGAAGGCCCCGGGTCCAGTGACTAGCCCAGTGGCAACGGCACCAGGACTGTGGCCTCAGAATTCAAATTTCCGCTGAAAAGCACCAGGGTTCCTTTTAACGAAGTAAAGCGGGAGTGGCAACATGTGCATTACCAACGTGGAATCTGAGGCAAACATATCACGATACAAAAAGGGACTTTTTTTTTAACGATAAAAGGGAAGTTGCATAAAGAAAACCTGAGTTTATAGCAGCAAATAACCTACGAGTATTCTGGCGGGCTACAGGCCACCAGACTGCAGCAAAATGGGATCGCAAAACGTCGGACACGACTGAGCAACTAGTACTAATGCTACTTAACCTAAAGAAAAGCGCTCAGAAATGCCAGCGCGGGGCACGGCTGCTCTGCAGGCGCTGAGGCGGGTTCCCTTCGCCTCGAATCCGGACGCCGCCTCTGCTGGACTCCATGCCTCGTCAGTGCGGACCGTGGCTCCTGACGACCTCGGACGGATCCGTCCTCTATAAACTTCCTTCTGTTGTTTTAGCTTCTGTTGATGATCGCTGCCTGGATTTGTTGTTTTACTTGGAGTTGCAAATAATAATATTCCAGTGCGATTATTCTCTCTTTGTTTTTCACCCGGAATTCTATAAAGGAGAATATTCCTCCTCAACCGTCTGACTGCTGTGAGGTGCTTGTCAGGATGGTTCAGTGGGCAGAGCTAAGCAGCAAGGCCTTCGGGAGGCCCACGCTTCTCCGTTACCCTGGGGAAGAGGAATGCCGCGCAGATAAGCTGGGATATCTTTCCCTTGAAGTTGACTTGTCAGTGCTTCTACCTAAGGGGTAGCTATTATCTGGGATTTATAGTCACAGCAAGCACAAGCTTGCGCAAGCTTTTCTCTGCGTGGCAGCCTCCTATAGATGCCTTGGGCCCCCATGGCCCACCTCACTCAGAGGAGGGACGAAGGTGGGGCGCCTGGCCCCCTCCCGGCTCAGCTCAAAATCTCAGCGGCACTTGTTCGAGGGCGCACAGTGGCTTTGAGGCCCCTCAATGCCTGACTTCAGAGCTCCTTCTAGTATGTTCAAGCAGTAGATCTCTGAGTTGCATTAGCTTCCCAGGTGGTGCTGGTGGTAAAGAACCCACCTCTCAGTGCAAGAGAAGTAAGAGACGAGGGTTCAGTCCCTGGGTTGGGAGGAGCCCCTGGAGGAGGGCGTGGCAGCCCGCTCCAGTATTCTTGCCTGGAGAATCCCCACGGACAGAGGAGCCTGGCGGGCTCCAGTGCATTGGGTCGCAAAGAATCGGACACGACTGAGGCAGCTTAGCGCAGAACACTGTTGATCAAGACTACATACTAATAGACGGTCCACTGCATTAGGTGTTAATGAATCTCCAACTATCATGTATGTGGCAGAAATGCTTATCTAAAGGGAAATAGCTCAGTTATGTCATAAAACTCATAAGTTTGCTCCATTTTTGTTTTTTCTTGCAGTTTTATTGAGATGTAATTGACCATAGCCGTGAGCACATCTAAGGCATACAGCATGATGATGTGACTCCTGTAGCACCCTGAAATGATTACCATGGTAAGTTTGGTGAAGACCCATAAACTCACACAGATACAAAGGTAAAGAAAGATAAAAACCTCTTTTTCTTGTTATGAGAACTTAGCATGACTCTCTTAACTTTCATATATATCAGATCAGATCAGTCGCTTAGTCATGTCCGACTCTCTGCGACCCCATGAATTGCAGCACACCAGGCTTCCCTGTCCATCACCATCTCCCGGAGTTCACTCACACTCATATCCATCGAGTCGGTGATGCCATCCAGCCATCTCGTCCTCTGCCGTCCCCGTCTCCTCCTGCCCCCAGTCCCTCCCAGCATCAGAGTCTTTTCCAATGAGTCAAGCGACTGATCTGATCTGATCTGATATATATGTATATATCCATATATGAAACCAGTGCTCGCTACATTTACCATATTGTACACTACAGCCTTACTACTTATCTTAGGACTAGAAGTTTGTACCTTTTGACAACCTTCATCCACTTCCCCTTCCCTTTTGTTAAAAAAGAGAAACAATTTTTAGAAACATCCAAGTAAACAGTCTCTTCTAATATCCACATAGGTGTGTGTCTGTGTGTGGGGGGGGTGTGTGCACAGTGTGTGTGTGCGTGTCAGCGAGCTCACTTTTTTTCTTTCTTTTTTAGGCAGGAAGTGATGCAGCTACATTTACCATATTGTACACTACAGCCTTACTACTTATCTTAGGACTAGAAGTTTGTACCTTTTGACAACCTTCATCCACTTCCCCTTCCCTTTTGTTAAAAAAGAGAAACAATTTTTAGAAACATCCAAGTAAACAGTCTCTTCTAATATCCACATAGGTGTGTGTCTGTGTGTGGGGGGGGTGTGTGCACAGTGTGTGTGTGCGTGTCAGCGAGCTCACTTTTTTTCTTTCTTTTTTAGGCAGGAAGTGATGCATTCCTGTATTTCACATTTAGAATATTCTGTTGTTTGACTTGATTTAGCCTTATTCTCACTTCCAAAGATTTCTTCCTTATAGCTGCAAGTATCGGAGCGAATCTTCAGGGAAATGACACCACAAAGACACGCGGCCGCCCTCTCTCTGTCCCTTTCCTGTTCCTGTTTTGTCATAACCACAGCTCAGAATAAAGCGGTTTCACCAAACAGGAGCCACAGTAGCGGGCTGGCCACACGTCTCGGTCCTGTGAGAACTGGAGGAAGGTCAGAGGGGAAACATCTAGAATGTCCGAACTTTCTGAAAGTATCAATAATTTAGGATGTAAGGGACTTTTTAAGGGAAGCGTCCCCAAAGTGTGACAGAGCTATTTCGAGTCTGAGACTCCAAAAAGGTTACAACAGAGCCTGGGGACACGGCTTTAACACACAAGGTCTAAAACCATGCCCACCAGCGCCAAGCTCAGGACTAAGGCAGGATTGCCAAGCTCCCCAGAGTGCTTGGGGTCCTTCCCTCCAGGGTGAAAGTCCACAGGCTCTGTCATGAAAGGTGAAGCGGCCCGAGCTCCTGAGACAGCCCGGCACAGTGGGCTCACGCTGACCACTGGGGACACTCTAAAATCGTCACGGCGAGCTGCTCGAGCTTGCTCCTTTCCTGTTTCACAAATGAGGAAGCTGAGGCTTCTGTAAGCCAGTTAGCTGATCAAGGTCACACAGGTCATAAGTCGAGAGTCTAAACTCGCCGTCAGACAGGCCTGCTCCCAACCCCTGGACACGCCTGACCTGGAGCTCCGCTCCCCCACTACCTGCCCCCTGCCTCCCCTTCAGCTGAGCCTGCCCTGGCCTGGACCGAGGAGGCGGGGGCGGCAGGGCGTGATTTGACCACCCTGGGAAAGGTGCCATCTGACCCCAACTAGAGGGAACCCTGGGGTGTCTCCGGCCGCCACGGGCCCTCAGGCTCCCCAGGTCTGCTCCTGGAAGAGCTAATGCAGCCCTCAAGGATCACACGGTCCACCGCGTGGCTCTCCAACGCCCGGCACGTTGCCTCTGCCGCCAAGTGCTCCTGCCTGTGCTCCTGCCTCTGCCGCCGAGTGCTTGCGCGTGTCGGTTTGCCTCTGCAGCCTAGTGCTCGCGCGTGTCGGTTTGCCTCTGACGACTCCCCACCAGCAGAGGCTGCGCCCAGTCGAACGTGTGGGGCTGCCTGGTTCCGCCCACGGGCCCCCCACCTGCACCAAGGCGCAGCCCGCCCCTCCTCCCCCTCCACCCACCCTCCTGTCTTCTCCAGGCCTTCCTTCTGCCTCCCCACTGACGGTGGGACCCTTGCCCCAGTTATTTGCTGACATTCTCGCATGTTCTCCATTTCTCTGTGCCCTAATGCCCTCCCCCATGGGAGGTGTGTATTTCCTGCCTCCCAGTCATGGACTTGGCCGTGGGACCGGGTTCAGTCCAGAGCACTTGAATGGAGGAACAGATGTCAGACACCGAGTAGCCGCAGCCGGGACGTGGCCCTGCTCCTGCTGGCTGAAGGGCAGAGGCAGCGCTGACTCTTCCTGCAGCCTGGGTCCCAGAGTGAAAATCACCCGATCCAAGCCGGCCTGGGCACGGCAGACACGGGCTCTTGCAGACATAGTCAGTGAAGCCCTGAGACTCGGGAGGTGCTCACAGTGTAACCTGCGGTGTTTCCAGACAGGAACAGGACAGCGGAGGGAGTTACATCAGCGAAGCTGTGCAACAAGAGGTCCTTAGTGCTGGAGGCTGGAGCACTGATTCCAGGATGCTCCGTTCACTGAAACAGCCGTGACCATCTCCTCCTCTGTCTTGTGGAAATACGCTTCTGCACAAGCAAATGGCATCTCTTAAATCACAAGATCTGTACTATTTTCCATTGCACTGTGGGGGCCAAGAAACTTACCTCTCGGGTTCCCCCACCTCCTGCGGCGACGGCCACCCCCACTTGCCCTGTGAGGGCGCGCCAGCTCCCGCAGCTTCAGTTTGGCCTAGACCTCAGCTGCCCCTGCCCTATTTTATTTTCACTTTAAAAAAAAATTGAAGCATAATTGATTTGGCCTTCCCAGACAACTTTACACATGGACATCACCAGATGGTCAATACCAAAATCAGATTAATCATATCCTTTGCAGACAAAGATGGAGAAGCTCTATACAGTCAGCAAAAACAAGACCTGGAGCTGACTGTGGCTCAGATCATCAGCCCCTTATTGCAAAATTCAGGCTTAAATTGAAGAAAGTAGGGAAAACCACTTTCAGATATGACCTAAATCAAATCCCTTATGCGTATATACTGGAAGTGACAAATAGATTCAAGGGATTAGATACGGTAGAGACTGTGCCTGAAGAACTATGGACAGAGGTTCATAACACTGTACAGGAGCTGATGACAAAACCAAGCCAAAGAAAAAGAAGGGCAAGAAAGCAAAGTGATTGTCTGAGGAGGCCTTACAAATAGCTGTGAAAAGAAGTGAAAGGCAAAGGAGAAAAGGAAAGATACACCCATCTGAATGCAGAGTCCCAGAGAATGGCAAGGACAGATAAAGTTTTCCTAAGTGAACAATGCAAAGAAAAAGAGGAAAACAATAGAATGGGAAAGACTAGAGATCTCTTCAAGAAAATTGGAGACACCAAGGGAACATTTCATGCAAAGATGGGAGCACTTTATGGGTACATAAAGGACAGAAACAATAAGAACCTAATGAAGCAGAAGAGATTAGAAAAAGAAGTGGCAAGAATACACAAAAGAGCTATACCAAAAAGATTTTAATGTCCTGGCTAACCACGATGGTGTTGTCACTCAGACCCAGACATCCTGGAATGCTAAGTAAAATGGGCCTTAGGAAGCATCACTACGAACAAAGCTAGTGGAGGTGATGGAATTCCAGCTGAGCTGTTTCAAATCTTAAAAGATGATGCTGTGAAAGTGCTGCACTCAATATGCCAGCAAATTTGGAAAACTCAGCAGTGGCCACAGGACTGGAAACGGTCAGTTTTCATTCCAATTCCAAAGAAAGGCAATGCAAAGAATGCTCAGACTACCGCACAATTGCACTCATCTCACACACTAGTGAAGTAATGCTCAGAATTCTCCAAGCCAGGTTTCAGCAATACGTGAACCGTGAACTCCCTGATGTTCAAGCTGGTTTTAGAAAAGGCAGAGGAACCAGAGATCAAATTGCCAACATCTGCTGGATCATGGAAAAAGCAAGAGAGTTCCAGAAAAACATCTATTTCTGCTTTATTGACTATGCCAAAGCCTTTGACTGTGCGGATCACAATCAACTGTGGAAAATTCTGAAAGAGATGGGAATACCAGACCACCTGACCTGCCTCTTGAGAAATCTGTATGCAGGTCAGGAAGCAACAGTTAGAACTGGACATGGAACAACAGACTGGTTCCAAATAGGAAAAGGAGTATGTCAAGGCTGTATATTGTCACCCTGCTTATTTAACTTATATGCAGAGTACATCATGAGAAACGCTGGACTGGAAAAAACACAAGCTGGAATCAAGATTGCCGGGAGAAATATCAATAACCTCAGATATGCAGATGACACCATCCTTGTGGCAGAAAGTGAAGAGGAGCTTAAAAGCCTCTTGATAAAAGTGAAAGAGGAGAGCGAAAAAGTTGGCTTAAAGCTCAACATTCAGAAAATGAAGATATGGCATCCGGTCCCATCACTTCATGGGAAATAGATGAGGAAACAGTGGAAACAGTGTCCGACTTTATTTTGGGGGGCTCCAAAATCACTGCAGATGGTGACTGCAGCCATGAAATTAGGAGATGCTTACTCCTTGGAA
The DNA here is from genome assembly GCA_006408675.1 of Madoqua kirkii. Taxonomy (NCBI): domain Eukaryota; kingdom Metazoa; phylum Chordata; class Mammalia; order Artiodactyla; family Bovidae; genus Madoqua; species Madoqua kirkii. Next base: position 25,811 of record SJYC01099043.1, on the reverse strand, counting down.
GAAAATTTATGACCAACCTAGACAGTATATTCAAAAGCAGAGTCATTATTTTGCCGACAAAGGTCCGTCTAGTCAAGGCTATGGTTTTTCCTGTGGTCATGTATGGATGTGAGAGTTGGACTGTGAAGAAGGCTGAGCACCGAAGAATTGATGCTTTTGAACTGTGGTGTTGGAGAAGACTCTTGAAAGTCCCTTGGACTGTAAGGAGATCCAACCAGTCCATTCTGAAGGAGATCAGCCCCAGGATTTCTTTAGAAGGAATGATGCTAAGGCTGAAACTCCAGTACTTTGGCCACCTCGTGCGAAGAGTTGACTCATTGGAAAAGACTCTGATGCTGGGAGGGATTGGGGGCAGGAGGAGAAGGGGACGACAGAGGATGAGATGGCTGGATGGCATCATGCACTCAATGGACGTGAGTCTGAGTCAATGGCGAGAGATGGTGATGAACAGGGAGGCCTGGCGTGCTGCAATTCATGGGGTGGCAAAGAGTTGGACACGACTGAACGACTGCACTGAAACTAATCCTTTGGCCACCTGATGCAAAGAGCCAGCTCACTGGAAAAGACCCTGATGCTAGCAAAGACTGAGGGCAGGTGGAGTAGGGAGCAACAGAGGATGAGGTGGTTGGATGGCGTCACTGACTCGATGGACATGAGTTTGAGCAAGCTCTGGGAGTTGTTGATAGGCAGGGAAGCCTGGTATGCTACAGTCCATGGGGTCAAAAAGAGACACGACTGAGCAACTGAACAGCAAGGATCAGTGGTTAAAACTTTGTTTCCATTGCAGGGGGCAAGGGTTCAGTTCCTGATCGGGAAACTGAAATCCCAATTGACATGGCTGGAAAACAAAACAAAACAATAACAATAACAGCAGCAAACAAAGATCAACCAGAAGACCCGTGAAGTTTCCCCAGGGGAGGGGCCTGATCACATCCACACCTAACTGCAGAGCCAGTGTTGTCGAGTTCGTGGGCTTGATGCAGGGAGGCCACGCAAACCCAAACATGGGAGTTTGGAACAGAGCAATGTTTATTGCAGATCCAAGAACAGAGAAAAGGTTTTTGGCTTGGGCTCAAAACCCCCAAACTCTCCAGTGGTTTTTGGAGAAGAATTTTTACAGGCAAATGTAGAGACTTGAGAACCTAACTGCAGAGCCAGTGTTGTCGAGTTCGTGGGCTTGATGCAGGGAGGCCACGCAAACCCAAACATGGGAGTTTGGAACAGAGCAATGTTTATTGCAGATCCAAGAACAGAGAAAAGGTTTTTGGCTTGGGCTCAAAACCCCCAAACTCTCCAGTGGTTTTTGGAGAAGAATTTTTACAGGCAAATGTAGAGACTTGAGAGTGAGTGAGTTTTTCTCTTTGGTTGTTGGTGAGGTAACAGGGCGGTGCACCAAGGACTGTGTGCTCAGCCTGAAGTTACCACCCTCCACCTGGGTGGGGGCCTTAACTCCTGCAGAAGGTGTATATGTCTCCCGTGAGGCAGGGCGAGGACTGCTTTATCGCTGCCCTCTGTCTCTTGACTGCTTTCCCTCTGTTCAGCACTCCCTCAGCTCCCTGGTGACTGCCTGAATCTGCCCTTTGGAGCTCAGGGAAGTTCTAGGAGGCTGGAGCTTTAGCTACAAGCAAGAAATGGGGGACATGGAATCGTTACCGTGGCTGGGAGGGCCTCCCGCAGCCCCTCGTGGTTTGACCACTTCTTGGCAGCATGGTGGAGAGAGAAGGTGGACAGAGCCACAGAGGACCAGGGACCAAGCACTGTTTGCAGTTAGGAGGTCCCTGGCCTTCTTTGAGGATGTAGCTCCTGAGGACACGGGAAGGAAGGCGTGAGCTGCAGGTGGCAGCGGCGGGACGGTCTGCGTTTGGGAGTCTGCTGCCTCCTCCACCAGCTGCCTGCCTGCCTCCCTCCCTCTGCCTTGTGGGTCTGCACCTCCCAGGTTCTTAGGAACCGGCTGTCTGGATCGTGGTGGGTGCCGAGTCACAGCCTTGATTTCCTATTTGTCTGACCTCAAGGAAGGCTGATGGTCCCGGCGGCAGGCTTAGCTCCAAAGGTCCTGCTGTTCTGTGTCCCAGAAGAGTTGCAAACGGTGGAGATCATGGGAATGGGGCAGAGACAAACGGAATCGAGTGGAGTTACCTAGGGGTGCCCTGTGCGGTCTTGGCGCTGGACAGACAGGACTGTCTGGGGGTCAGGGGCTGCCCCTAAGGGGTCCTGTGGTGGGGAGGACACGCGACACGAGTTTCTCCGCCTGCCTGGGTCCCCAGGGTCCCACCTCCTTGAATACAATCCAGCTTCGAGGGAGCAGCCTTCTCCCAGCTCTTTCCTGCGGCCCCACGGCGCAGTCTCCGCACGCCTGTCACACACCTTGACGGCCTGGCTACTGGGCCCCGAAAGCCCCGTCTCCTGGGCAGCTCGACGCGGAGACTAGGAGCCGGGGCTCCCAGGACGTTAGGGAAGGTGGCTTTCAAGTCGACCTCCCGGGTCTGGGCGGAAGGCAGGCAGGAACTAGCCCGAAAGTGAAGCTCAGAGCCTCGGGGAAGACGGACAGACCGGGGGCGGGGCGTGCCCTCTGGGCGGGGCGTGTCCTCCAGAAGGGGCGTGGCGTCGGGCTTCCCCGGGGCTTCTCGCCAGCCCGGCGCCCCCTGTCGCCCAGGGGCGTGGCCCGGGCCAGGGGCGTGGCGTTGGGGGGGTCCTGGCCGTGGCTGAGCCTGGGGGCGTGGCCCGGGCCGGGGGCGTGGCCGGAACGGGGGCGTGTCCCGGGCTGGGGCGTGGCGTTGGGGCATCTGGGCGGAAATGCGCCGCTGGAGGCTCGGGCAGCGGGATTCGCCCGGTAGCGAGGGTCGCGGTGCTAGCGGACCGGCGGTCGTGTGCGCCTGGCGGACCTGGTGAGGCGGCAGGGCCCCGAGGTTCCGGGTGGTCGGTGTGCGGGGTGAGAGTCCACTGTGTTGCGGGGATCTGGGCGCCCGGGCCTCCGGGCCTCCGCAGGGGACTCGGCGGTGGGCTGGGGTTGGCCGCGCTGCTCGCCGGCCGCCGGCCCGGCGCACAGTCAGCTTAGCGATGTCTGTCCCTTTTTCAGGGAAGAGCAAGGCCTGGCGCCGGACGCTGCCTCGCACCCTCCGGAGACTGAGCCTTGTCGACCCCGCGGGGTCCTCCCGGGTGCGGCGGATGACTTCCTCGGCCTTCCTGGGCGCCCTGTGCCTGGCGCTGAGCAGTTTGGGCGGCGCGCACGGGCTCTGGAGGAGGTGAGCCGCCGAAGGGGCCCGAGGCGCGGGTCTGCGGGGGACGGGGGTGGACCGGGGCGCCGGAACTTGCGAGTGGCTCTAGGGATGGCGCGCGCGCGCATTCCGACCAGGGTCGGTGTGATCCTGGTGAAGTGGTCGTGGTTCCTCTTTCTAGTTTATTTCTCTCACCCTCCCTCTCCTCCCCCCTCGTTCCCTCTTTCCATTCGTTCCTATGCCACTGACGAATTAGGAGTAAACAGGGGCTCTGGGAGAGGATTCGCGTTATACTTCTGTAGAGGAGAAGAGATCTGAGTACCAGATTTGAATTTTCTTCTATTTTATTTGGATAATGCTCTTGTTAATAAAAGGAGTTCATACTTCACTTGCAGGCGTGGGAAAAGTTCAGTTTTCCATTTTAACGAACCATCGTTGTTGTTTTATCATTTACTCTAAAAGGTAACATTAAATTTCAGTTTTCCAAAAAAGTGTTATTTCTGAAAACGATCTGCATTAAATAACTAAGCCTTGCCCTCAAGTTAAGAGCGGTTCACCAGAGAGGTAGTGTGGAGTGCGAGCTGAGTGTGAACTGCTGGCTCACATCCAGATGTGTGATCCAGAGCCCTCCACCAAGGTCGTTCAGCCCGAAGGCCCCAGAGTGATGGCACCTGCCTCCTGGCGCCAATGCCAGGAGGCGTCAGTTAAACTACGGAGCGTGCCCCGAGCCTCGCCTGGCCTGCAGTGATGTTGGATCTGCAAGGCTTAGAGATGCAGCCGTGTGCTCACATATCCAGTTACGTAACTTAGTCCACGTGTCCAGGTCGCATATCTTAGTCCATGTGTCTGGCGTACTTGTCATGCTCAACTGAAATAACTGGCGGGCAAGGCAGGGGTTCGAGATCTTGAGGGTGACTCAGAGCCTGAGGGCCTCAGGGGTCAGCGGGATTTTCCCAGGCCCTCTGCCTCTGGCGGGGAGGCTTTTCATTCTACAGCGCAGTCAGCATCTCCGCTGACTGGAGAGGATCTCTCTCTTACACTCACAGCACTCTTTAGCCGGGATGGTAAGTGGTAATTGTATTACAGATATTGTTGCGTCTTGAGTTTCACTGTAAACTCCGTGCCGTTGGTCTAGTTTTCCTGGTCTCTGCCTAGTCTTCTGGCCTCGGTCTCTGCCTTTCTGAAATAAGGTTTTCATACCAAGGGAAAAAAGCACTTCTACAGTCCATGGGGTCGCTGAGAGTCGGACATGACTGAGTGACTTCACTCTGACTTTTCACTTTCTTGCATTGGAGAAGGAAATGGCACCCCACTCCAGTGTTCTTGCCTGGAGAATCCCAGGGACGGGGGAGCCTGGTGGACTGCCGTCTATGGGGTCGCACAGACTCGGACACGACTGAAGCGACTCAGCAGCAGCAGCAGCCACGCTTCTCCCAGCACTGATGCTCATGCATTCTCGTCTCTCTCGTACTGAGCATTTGCTCATTAGTTCAGTCTCAGAAAAGTTTTCAAATATTGTGAACTCTCTGCTTATTAAACAGTACTCAGTTATTTACAAAACTGTTAGTAAGAACTTAGTTCTGTTTGGCTTTTGGTTCTTCTAAAATTTCATCTATCCTGAATGACACGCCTGCTTGAGTTACGGTTGCTACTGATGTTTCCCATCTGGAAAGTGAGCATTTCCACAGGCCAGCCTTTCTGCCCCCATCTCTGTGTGTGCCAAGCCTTGCCAGCCTGGTGGAAGGGCTTCTGCTGAGGGATGTATGAATGCTACTCCACAGCCCCTTATGGAGCGTCTCGGTTAGATGGGTTTCATGGGGACATTGGAAGAAGCCCTTAGGCTCCCAAGTCACGCATCCTGCAGAGGACAGTGGCTGGCGTGTGCTCCGCCCTGTGCGGCCCCGGGCGCTGCTCTGTGGCCGGATGGGCTGTGGGAATCACTGTGTTTCCAGGCTCTGGGTGTGTCACGTGCTGCTCAGGGCTCGCTGGTCTACGTCTGCACCGCCTGAGCCTCTGAGGAGAAAGAGGCTTTCCGACCAGCCCTTCACTGCAGAGCCTTCTCGGCTGCCTGGTCCAGAACCCCAGCCCCCTCCCCGCCTGCCAGCCTTCCCAGGTGGCACGGTGGTGAACAGTCTTCCTGCCAGTGTGGGAGGTGCAAGAGACATGGGTCCGATCCCTGGGTCGGGAAGATCCCCCGGAGAAGGAAATGGTAGCCCACTCCAGTCCTGTCCAGAGTCGGACATGACGGAGCCCGCAGCACGCACCCCACCGGACAGGCCTGTTAACCCTTGTCCTCGGGCCGTGCCGTCTGTGTTTTCTTAGTCACCGTAGTCATTGTGTCCCTCACTGGCTGGTGCGCTACCAGAGAGTAGGAACTCGGCCCCCCAGTCTTCTCAGCGACCCCCTTCCCACCGACAGCAGCGCCTGGGGACCTGGGTGCCCACTCCTGCCCACAGCAGAGCCTGGGGACTCGACCCCTCTCCGCAGCAGCAGCAGCGCCTGGCCTGCAGCTGGCATTCAGTGTTTATTGAATGATCGATGGATGAATTAATTTTTCTGTAATTGAAGTTACAGGGTAAGCTCTTGTTTTTTGCAGTGATGACCTTGAGTGGAGCAAACTAATCATGGTTCACCACTGGCCTGCGACCGTGTGCCAGGTGAGTTCTGCGGGGACCCGTGACGCCCACGGAGAGGAGGTCCCGTGCAGGCTCCTCCCCAGCGCCTCTCACTGACTGAGCCCCTGGCCCACCCGCCCCTCGAGGCCAAGCCCTCCCAAGCTGAGACTGTGCCTCCAGGAGGCCCTGTGTGAGGGGCCAGGGGCCCTGCCCCGAGAGCCAGGTGGCGTCACAGATGCCAGAGCAGGTCTGTCCTCTGCTCAGCTCCCTTGGAAAGCTGCACCTTGACCCCAGTTTCCCCCCACCAAAGGCTCATCCAAGACTCTGGGTGAAGAGCTGGGGTAGAAAAGTCCCCGTGGGCACTTGGCCTCGCCCCTACTGCCTCGTGCCACGGGAAAGCCGCCTGCTTTGGACTGTGTTTCCTTGGGGATGGGAGCAGGGCACGGCTGGTCATCCTGCCCTCTGCCCCCTAGTCTGAGCCTTCTGACGTCAGACATTGCCATCACCTAAACCAGGCCTGCCCTCATTTCCAGACCAACCATACAGAGTAGCGTCTCCCACATCAGAAGGAGTTTAAGCAGGAGGGCTTGTGGGTAAGCTGCCTCCTCACCACACCCACCGTGTCTGTCCCTTGCTTGTTCACTGTGGGCACTGGGCCCACGTTCTCACGCCACCGCCTGATAGTCGAAGTGTATTTCTTAATGGTTATTTCGGAAAAGATCCATTTCAGCGAAACAAGTTGGAGGTTCCTATAAAGTAACTCCATGAGTTAATTATTTGAGTCTCATCTTGTGTTTCTGTTGGCTCCAGATTCTCAGTGCTTATTGTTGCACTGTGGCATTTGAACCTGGTGCCTGAGCAGATCTGAATGTGCCTAGGTGCCACGCCAGCCTTGGTTCTCAGATTTTGGTTGCATGACAAGAACATTATTCATGGAGACAGCAGCGCCTGGGGACCTGGGTGCCCACTCCTGCCCACAGCAGAGCCTGGGGACTCGACCCCTCTCCGCAGCAGCAGCAGCGCCTGGCCTGCAGCTGGCATTCAGTGTTTATTGAATGATCGATGGATGAATTAATTTTTCTGTAATTGAAGTTACAGGGTAAGCTCTTGTTTTTTTGCAGTGATGACCTTGAGTGGAGCAAACTAATCATGGTTCACCACTGGCCTGCGACCGTGTGCCAGGTGAGTTCTGCGGGGACCCGTGACGCCCACGGAGAGGAGGTCCCGTGCAGGCTCCTCCCCAGCGCCTCTCACTGACTGAGCCCCTGGCCCACCCGCCCCTCGAGGCCAAGCCCTCCCAAGCTGAGACTGTGCCTCCAGGAGGCCCTGTGTGAGGGGCCAGGGGCCCTGCCCCGAGAGCCAGGTGGCGTCACAGATGCCAGAGCAGGTCTGTCCTCTGCTCAGCTCCCTTGGAAAGCTGCACCTTGACCCCAGTTTCCCCCCACCAAAGGCTCATCCAAGACTCTGGGTGAAGAGCTGGGGTAGAAAAGTCCCCGTGGGCGCTTGGCCTCGCCCCTACTGCCTCGTGCCACGGGAAAGCCGCCTGCTTTGGACTGTGTTTCCTTGGGGATGGGAGCAGGGCACGGCTGGTCATCCTGCCCTCTGCCCCCTAGTCTGAGCCTTCTGACGTCAGACATTGCCATCACCTAAACCAGGCCTGCCCTCATTTCCAGACCAACCATACAGAGTAGCGTCTCCCACATCAGAAGGAGTTTAAGCAGGAGGGCTTGTGGGTAAGCTGCCTCCTCACCACACCCACCGTGTCTGTCCCTTGCTTGTTCACTGTGGGCACTGGGCCCACGTTCTCACGCCACCGCCTGATAGTCGAAGTGTATTTCTTAATGGTTATTTCGGAAAAGATACATTTCAGCGAAACAAGTTGGAGGTTCCTATAAAGTAACTCCATGAGTTAATTATTTGAGTCTCATCTTGTGTTTCTGTTGGCTCCAGATTCTCAGTGCTTATTGTTGCACTGTGGCATTTGAACCTGGTGCCTGAGCAGATCTGAATGTGCCTAGGTGCCACGCCAGCCTTGGTTCTCAGATTTTGGTTGCATGACAAGAACATTATTCATGGGCAACTGTGGTGTTGGAGAAGACTCTTGAGAGTCCCTTGGACTGCAAGGAGATCCAACCAGTCCATTGTGAAGGAGATCAGCCCTGGGATTTCTTTGGAGGGAATGATGCTAAAGCTGAAACTCCAGTACTTTGGCCACCTCATGGAAGAGTTGACTCATTGGAAAAGACTCTGATGCTGGGAGGGATTGGGGGCAGGAGGAAAAGGGGACGACCGAGCATGAGATGGCTGGATGGCATCACGGACTCGATGGACATCAGTCTGAGTGAACTCCAGGAGTTGGTGGTGGACAGGGAGGCCTGGTGTGCTGTGATTCATGGGGTCGCAGAGAATCGGACATGACTGAGCGACTAAACTGAACTGAACTATGAATGCATCCATCAGATAGACTTAATTTTCAGGCACATTTAAAAAAATAGCTGTTAAATTATGTTTTCCAAATTTTTGGTTCACCTTTTGCAAATAAAACATCCAGCCCCCGCCCCGTGTGGTACCCTCATGAGCACTGTTTATTGTAAATTACCACAGAATTTATTTTGTGTTAGGATTTCATTGATGTTTGTCGACAGAAAGGAAGATTGCTGAGTGTGTTTAATAAATAAGAAGCCACTCGTCTCCTGTCTTTTCTCCATAGGAAGCTGGGAGCCACTGCAGAGACCCTCCGAATTACTGGACGATACACGGATTATGGCAAGTACTTCCTGCGTTTAAAACTCAGCGGCCCCAGAAGCTGGCTAACCTGGGGTTCTGGCCTCACTGTCCAGACGTGTATTCTGGTGTTTTCTGTTCGGGGTTTACTCAGCAGGCCAGAAGCTTGGTGAGAAGCATCCTTAGTCTCTCTAACGTGACCTGCCTGCTCTTGTCCGTGAGTTCTGTTCTGGTGGAACGCTAACAGTCTAGCTTAAACATGCATGTAAGGGTTCTGGGTACGTTTTCTATCGCTGAATTTTAATTTTCGCATTTTCTCTTTTGGAACCAATAAGTAAACGCATAAACAGAAATGTATGTCCGTTGTACGTATGTGATTTGTGTCTATAGTGTACCTACTTCACAGACGCCCAGAGTTTTCCTTCCAGTTGTGTCTGCAGCCTGTTTGTTTTCTGTGGTGTGTGCCTGTATTCATGACATCAACCCGTGTGCGTTTGTTTGTCCAGAGGGAGCGACCGGATCTCCTCCTCCCTTGAGAGGCGGGCGGTCCTGGCCCCTGCTGGCCCTGGTGTCCCTCGGGGACAGGGTCAGTGGGATGCTTGTTAAACGGGAGCCTGAGGACCAGGCCTCCTCCCACCTCTGGTTTTCTGTGACTTCACTGGTGCCCTCGGCCGCCCTCCAGCTGGAGGGACGGCACCCAGCTCTGTGGGGAACTGGGCTAGTTTCGGGAGCTGGGTCAGGCTGGATAAAGAAGGTTTGGTCCCTGGTGACCTAAGCCACACGTGGAGATGGAGCGTGGACCCGTCCAGAATTGGACGCTTGGGGACAGAATCAGGCACAAGTGGAGGGACACGTGCTCTGTGCTAGAACATTCCAGCAGCCACCCTTGGTCGTCACCAGGCGCGTCCTGAGCACGACACGTACCTTGTATCAATGATCCTTATCACCTTTAAAGACGTGGAAACTCTTGCTGTTCTCATGCTGTGCTTGTTGAATGGAAATTTGCAAGTAACTCAAAAAGTGTTGGTTCCTCAGCCATGTCTGACTCTTTGCAACCCTGTGGACGGTAGCCCACCAGACCCCTCCGTTCATGGGATTCTCCAGGCAAGAATACTGGAGTGAGTTGCCATAGCTTTCTCCAGGGATCTTCCCAATGCAGGGGTCGAACCTGGGTCTCCTGCATTGCAGACGGACTCTTAGCCCAGAACCACCAGGGAAGTGCCAGAACCTGGCCAGATATCTCCACTGACCCAGCTCTGGGTCGCCCCCTGCTGGACTGTCTATTTGCTTCCTGTGCGGGAAAGCCTGTTTGCCCTGTGCCTGAAGTTTGGAACAACTTTTGCTTTGAAGGGAACTCCAGTAGTGCCCACTTGTGCCCAAGCATGACTCACCCCCTTTCGTTCTCTCCAGACCACAACTCGAGTGTTTTCTCATGCCATTTGGAACCAGCCAGACCAAGACTAATTTCTCTTTATTTTTTCAACTCTAATTTCAAGGCCTGATAAAAGTGAAGCGTGTAACCGATCCTGGCCCTTTAATCCAGAGGAGATCAAGGTACTAACTTTAATAACGTTCCCACTGCAGAGTCTCCCAAAAGATTCGCTCCTCCTCTAGGTGTGTCCTCAAAGCTATGTTTAAAGTGTGTTCACCAGCGTTTATGGGTATCTAAGCAGCCCCACGGATTAAGGATGATCTGTATTTCAGTAAGCCCTCTGCCCTGGGCCCAGTGGGCTGCAGTGATGTGTGAGGGGCAGCAGGGTTGAGCAGGCCAGCCCTGGCTCCAGCCTGCGGCCCATGATTCCTAGGCTGAGACCCCTGCCCGCTGGGCATGAGCCCAGGCCTGTGTATCCCCCTGGCCTGCAGGACTGCCATGGCCCCCAGGGTGTCCTTTCTGGTTGTGGGTGGGCTTCTCAGTGGGGCCAATGAGCAGGGAGGAGAGGATGGGCCTTTCCAGGACAAAGACTTGTATTGCAGAGTAACTCTGGGCGCTGAGGTTACGAGAGCTGGTACCAGCCACATACACACAGACACACAGACACACATGCACACACACACACATGTGAGCACAGCTTTCCACGGGGTGCTGACAGCCCCTCGTATGTGATGGTCAACTGTCAGGGACTCGTGACTTCGTACCTGGACTTAGCGGGCAGGGTCTGCGAGTTCCTGAGACCTCTCTGAAAATGTGGGGCAGACTTGGAATTTGCCAGAATTGTGGGCCCTTCCCAGGACTGCACGGCCCCAGAAGGACAAGGTGATCGCGTCCAAACCAGTCACAGGTTCTCACGCCAACAGCGCATCGGGCACTATACCAGGGGCCGGGCAGAACCAGATGTGGTCTCGGGCCCCCCCTTCCTGCAGCGGGAGCCAGGACAGACATCCCCTCTGGGTGCCTGGAGGGGAGGGTAGTCAGAGCTGAGGACCATAGGCCTGGGCCCAGCTCTCCTGAGGAGGTAGTGGTGAGCTGGGACCCAGCTTAACCAGAGACAGGAGAGGCAGCAGCCTGTGCAAAGGCCCCGGGGTAGGACGGAGCTTTGGAGCAGCTGGGAGGACGCCAGTGTGGCTGGGGGTGAGCCGTGGGCCCGGGCAGTGTTCCTCAGAGTCCTGTGTGCTGGTTAAGGCTTGTGTGTCTGAGTAAGACGCAGACGTAGTCTTTGGAAACATTCAAGCTGGAGAGAGAAGGAAGCCAGGGTCATGGCTTGAAACTTCTGTGGGTTTTTTTAATGCTGAATAATACTCCATTGTGTGGTGGACATGGTTTGTCTAGCCGTTCACCATCAGAGCTTATATTTTCATATACGCTTTCACGATTCCCCAGACTTCACTTTTACGTGCGTCTTAAGAAGCACGTCATGCAAAATACAGAGTCATTTTCCTCACCTGCATGTTATTAACTCGCAGAGCTCAGTTTCGTTTGCTTTTCTTAATGTGCCCATTTATCAGGCCTGCCTTCTAGGTTAGAGTTGTCAATTCTTACGTGGACTTATTACAATTGCTGTCTTTACCTGCAGGACCTTTTGCCGGACATGAAGATGTACTGGCCCGATCTGCTCCATCCGTCCAACTACAGCCTCCAGTTCTGGTGAGTCTGAGTTCCCAGGCCCATCTTGGGCTCCACAGCCCACGTGTGTAGTGGGACTGTGGGAGCAGGGGTGACGGAGAGCCTGGCTCCTGAGGCTGCGTAGCTGGAGCAGCCTCGCGTGTGCCGTACCCTATTTGGAGCGGTCCTCCAGTGGATAAAAAATGAGGGCGAGGGGAAGTGACTGTGTAAACTTGCTTTTTTATCTGTTATAACTTTCATTTTGTGTGTGTGTTCACTTCTGTTGTGTCTGACTCTTTGCAACTCTGTGGACTGTAGCCCGCCAGGCTCCTCTGTCCATGGGATTCTCCGGGCAAGAATACTGGAGTGGGTTGCCATTATCTCCTCCAGGGAATCTTCTGGACCCAGAGGTTAAACCCGGGTCTCCTGCATTGGCAGGTGGATTCTTTACCACTGACGCTACCTGGGAAGCCCTCCCTCACTGCAGGATGGCAATTTATAATTCATCTCACAGTGAATCAGGTTTTGGCCAAAGTGATTCACTTAACTTGGAAGTATATTTGTGTAGACTCGTCAGTCACTTCAGTCGATCAGTCGTGTCTGACTCTTTGCGACCCCATGAACCGCAGCACGCCAGGCCTCCCTGTCCATCACCAACTCCCGGAGTTCACTCAAACTCATGTCCATGGAGTCCGTGATGCCATCCAGCCATCTCATCCTCTGTCGTCCCCTTCTCCTCCTGTCCCCAGTCCCTCCCAGCATCAGTCTTTTCCAATGAGTCAACTCTTTGCCTGAGGTGGCCAAAGTACTGGAGTTTCAGCCTTAGCATCAGTCCTTCCAATGAACACCCAGGACGAGCTCCTTTAGGATGGACTGGTTGGACCTCCTTGTAGTCCAAGGGACTCTCAAGAGTCTGGAGAGGAGGAGTTAAATTTCTGGAGAGTTAAATTTTGGAGAACGCTTTCTGAAGCAAAGCAGAGTGACAGTGACGTTTGTCCTCCTGGTTCGTGGGTGTTCGGATTGTGAGTTCACTCGAGGGTGTGTGGCTGGGAGGTGGTTCACTCACGGCTCTGGCTCCGGAGGCTGTAAAAGTTTGGAAGACGAACAGTCCACGTCTCCAGTGCTGGCTCTGAGCGACCTGAGGTCTGGAAAGTGGTTTCAGAACAGACTGTGGCCTACATGGGTTGAAATAGTGAAAAACAATAAAAAAAACTTTGAGCACTTCATGGTGTACTTAAAAATAAAAACTCTTTGGTGACTGAGTAAGCAGAAGAGATTTCAGTAGTTAGACTATTCCAGGTAGAATCAGTCAGGTTTTTGCCAAAGCTTAAAAATATGCCACTGAACATAGACAAGGCATCTCCCCAGGGGGCACAGTGGTAAAGAACCTGCCTGCAGTGCAGGAACAAAAGGAGACACAGGTGTGATCCCTGGGTCGGGAAGCTCCCCTGGAGGAGAGCATGGCAGCCCACTCCAGTGTTCTTGCCTGGAGAATCCCACGGACAGAGGAGGCTGGTGGGCTACAGTCTATGGCGTCGCAAAGAGTCAGACACAACTGAGTGACTAACACACACACACACACAAAACAAAGATGGCCTTCGGTGGGGCGAGACCTTCAGCGTCTGATGCGATGGTGTGGGCAGAGCACACGCTTGGCTTTGTCTTCTAATAAGGGCAAAACGATGCACCCCTCAGGTTGGGTGCTTAAAGGACGCACTTAGAAGCTTGTTCTAAATGACGAAGGTCGTGTTCGTGCCTCTGGATGTGGAAATGGTGCTCACGTGGCCAGGTGCTCACATGGCCGGGTGCTCACGTGGCCGGGCGCTCACGTGGCCGGGCACTCACCGGCTCGCTGGTTATTGCCTGCGGTAGCTGTTGCCCAGGTTGCCTTGCTATCTTGGATCAAATGTCCACAGAGGTGTCCTGGCCTCTCCTGTTCTTAAGGGGGAGACTTAGTTCGGAAAACTTTTCTCTTTAATCTCAAATGGGAATTGCATATGCCAAGGAAAGGGTCCTGGTATCGGTTGGTGCTCAAGATAGTTCCCTAAGATTAAATCTGTTAACAAAGCCAGCCATCCTGAAAAATACTGTGTACATGACCGTCTGCAAAATAGGGGTGCTATTGGTTTCTGATTCTTATAAGAAAAAGGACTTCCCAGGAGGCCTTAAGTGGTAAGGAATCAGCCTGCTAATGCAGGAGAGGCGGATTTGACCGCTGGGTCGGGAGGAAATGGCTACCCACTGCAGTATTCTTGCCCTGGAGAATCCCATGGACAGAGGGGCTGGTGAGCTCCTGTCCACGGGGTTGCACAGAGCTGGACATAGCCGAGCGTCTAAACAGGAAAAAGACTGAGAGCTGTCGTCTCTGACGTCTGTTGGGTTACCTTGCTCCAGGACCAGCAGTGGACGAGTCTTGACTGTCACATGCTAGGAGCTGTTTGGGCCTGTGTGACTGCTTCCGCCCCTGACTTCTCCAGCTCCTTCTGTGGGAGATTCTCGAATGACTGTCCCTGCTGTGCAGAAACTGAGGCCCCTGTAATTGAGTTTCACGTCCAGCTAGTTGAGAAGAGCCTCCTTTTTCTACTTCATAGAATTTAGACAGTGAAGAAGTAATTCACCGTGGGTGCTACTGTAGATGAAGAAGGTTGATTATACACATTATTAATCTCTCCTCATGGTTTTCTCACGGCTCAGCTCATAAAGAATCCACCTGCAATGCAGGAGACCCTGGTTGGATTCTCGGATCAGGAAGATCTGCTGGAGAAGGGACACCCACTCCAGTATTCTGTCCTGGGAATTCCGTGGCCTGTGTGGTCCGTGGGGTCGTGAAGAGTCAGACAGGACTGAGCGACTGTCACTCTCACCTTTCCCTCTCATGGTTTTCTCGGCCCGGGAGGCGTAGCTCACGGCCATGGCCCTCGCTCCGGACTGCTCCCTGGTGATGCTGCCGAGGACTCGGTGACGCTCAGGCTGGGCTTCTGTGAGACCGCGTGTGGGTGCCTTCTGAGTGCCTGAGTGAGTGTCGTTATTAAATCTTCGTGAATTAACTGTTGATCAAGCCGATGCCCATGTGGGTTTTCCATGCTAACCATGGTTAGCTTCTGAATTGACAAGTTGTCAGTCATTCTAAAGGCGGGTGTAACCCATGATTGGCAATTGACTGGTTGGCAGCGTGGGGCATTGGAAGTGCCCCGAGCAAGGGTTGAGGCAGGCTGGCCGGGCGGCCGTGAAGCTGGGCTGCTCACTGGCCCCTGTGAGCCTCGGTGCCCCCACTTGTAAACCAGCAGTTCTGTTTTCACTTTGCTGCATTGTGAGGCTCTAGTGAAGAATGGGTGAACGTTTTGCAAAACTTCGTTGTGTGCTTGTGTGGTCAGTCGTGTCTGACTCTTTTGACCCCACAGCCTGTAACCTGCCTATCCTCCGTCCGTGGAATTCTCCAGGCAGGAATACTAGAGTGGGTTGCCATTCCCTTCTCCAGGGGATCTTCCCGACCCAGGGATCCAATCCACGTCTCCTGCATTGGGACGTGGATTCTTTACCACCGAGTCACCTGGTTTAATCTTTGATAAAACGCCAGCATTTATTATCAGCGGTGGTGTTTCTCTTCAGCACAAATCGCTGCTTGTTTGCGGGCATTTGGCTGGGCTGTCGCTTCCGTGCAGTCGTCTCTGTAGATGACGTCTCCGCTGCAGTGAGCTCGGGGCACCGGCTCAGGCCTTCCTGGTGATGCGTGAGCCTGCCTTTTCTCGCCAGTGGCTGAGGCGTGGCCGTCCCCTGCTGTCCTGCCGGGGCTCCCCGGGGGGGACACCCAGAGCCGTGTCATCTGTGAAGCCTGAACAACGGCGTTCGTGTCTTTCTCAGTTGGGTTTGTTGTTAATCGCAAAAGCGAGTTGGAGCCGCCTGGCGGAGGAAGGCCTGGAGAAAACTGACGAGGGCTGGTGTTCCTCGACTGGGCCCGGCGGGGCCTGGGGCCTGTGCTGAGGAGGACGTCTGTCCTTCCCGCTGCCTCCTGCCCGGATGCCCTGCACAGGCGGCCGTGCAGGTGGCTTACTGGGAGGTGGCGTCATTACCTTCTAAAGTGAAAAGTGAAGTCGCTCAGTCGTGTCCGACTGTTTCCGATGCCATGGACTATAGCCCACCAGGCTCCTCCGTCCATGGGATTTTCCAGGCCAGAGGACTGGAGCGCGTTGACATTTCCTTCTCGACATCACCTTTTAACTAGAGTTGTTTTTGTTTTAAACGCACCCTTACAGGAGCCACGAGTGGAGGAAGCACGGGACCTGTGCCGCCCAGCTGGACGCCCTCAATTCCCAGAGGAAGTACTTTGGCAAGAGTCTGGATCTGTGGAAGGCGCTGGCCCTGACCAGGTGGGAGACCCAGGCCTGTAGGCTCGCCTCCCGCACCCTGCTCTCCCAAGTCACTGCACGCCCACACCCTAGTCCTGGGGATGAACAGGGCTGCCAGTTGCCCGGCGCAGCATCCCTTACTCGGGTACCACGGTCCCGGGAACCGGGGAGTGGAGTTGTGCTGAGAAACACACACCTCCTCCCACAAGCCTTTCCAGACCCCTGGGGGCCTGACTACATGGAGCGGACTCAGAGACTCAAGGGGCTCAGCACACAGGTCCTGGGAGAGGTCGCCCGTGCGGGAGACCCCTGGGCACCTCCCTCTTATCAGACTCCAGGGAGGAAGGCGCCCCTCGTTCACCAGCACAGACCTCATGGTCCTGGCTCACAAGCAGCGTGAGTCCGGCGGACTGTGCAGCCCAGGTTTTATTGAATCCAGCAGGAAAAGGAGAGGACCTGCTTACACTGAAAGTTTCAAGGTCAAATATTTGAATAATTCGTCCCTTCAGCCAATAACTACTTACTAAGGGCCTCCTGGTTACCCTTCCTGAATCTGCGCGGCTTTCCATACACACGCGCAAGTGCGGAGCTGCCGAATTCTGGGACCCCTCGAGCACCAGGGTCTTGGCCTCCCCGGAGTGTGTTCCCTGGAGCCTGCCGAGGAAGGGCGCTCCTGCCCACCGAGTGTCTGATGGGGACTATGTAGATCCGCCGTAAAGCAGTCACGGAGTCTCCCAGCTTCTCCAAGGAAAACCCAAAATCTCAGTGCTCACAAAATTAAAGCTAAGGCGTCAAAACATGTCCTTTCTAGTTTTCTCCATGTTATAAACCACTGGGCTTCCCAGGCGGCACAGTGGGAGGGACCCGCCTGCTGTGCAGGAGACATGAGACGCAGGTTCAGTCCCTGGATCGGGAAGATCCCCCGGAGGAGGGCATCGCAAGCCACTCCAGTGTTCTTGCCTGGAGAATCTCATGGACAGAGGAGCCTGGAGGGCTACACTCCACCGGGTCACAAAGAGCAGGTTAAAACCAGGTGCTTTAGAAAGTGATTCAAGGCGTTGAAAGTATTTTAAAGATTGATCTAATTTGGGGTTGTCAGGATAAGCCTAGAATCCAGAATCAGCTGCTAGCTGTCCTTTAGGACAAGCACGGCGGTGGTTATGTGGCGCCTACTCCAGTTGGTGCAGCCACCCGGACTGGTGCTGAGAGGTTGCAGTGCTGGAAAAGGGCCCAGATGAGGCACTCGTGTGCCCACAGTGAGGGGAGGTCGGGCGGCCTGGGTGCCACCCCTGTGTTGCCTGCGTC
Source organism: Madoqua kirkii (assembly GCA_006408675.1). Classification (NCBI taxonomy): domain Eukaryota; kingdom Metazoa; phylum Chordata; class Mammalia; order Artiodactyla; family Bovidae; genus Madoqua; species Madoqua kirkii. Next base: position 8,566 of record SJYC01099043.1, on the reverse strand, counting down.
TGCAGACTTTCGGCCCCAGGTGGTGAAACTGCACACTTGCCTTTAAGAGGGTCTTCGTTTGTATTATGAAATGTGATAGCAACGAGAAAGGAAATCGGACCTTCATTATACAGTTGTTGTTTTCTTTTTTTTTGCTTTAAAATTTAGCATGCTCCAAAAACTGGGCATAGAACCATCTGCCGATCACTACTACCAGGTAAGTCTTGCTTCTGGTTCTTCTCAACTGTGTATCTGCTAACTGGGGGCGCCCGGCCACGACCAGGTGTCACCTGAGCTGTGAGCTCTACTCTGGTTTCAAAGAACCCACGCCAGCCCCTCCCCCTGCCTATTACGTTTCTAAACAGATTTCACTTAAACTTGTCTTCGTGTATGTTTTGTGTGAGCTCAAGGCTACTGAAGCCTGATTTTCGAGCAGGTTCATGGTCTCCTAGTGAGGAGTGTGTTCCAGGCTCTCAAGAGGCTGGTATTAATGGAATGTGCGGTTGGACAGCACAGTTCTATGAACCTGAAGAAAATGAAGATTTGCTTTTATGATGTAATTGTGCTTTATTTCATGATAAAAGTGTAGAAATTGGAATCTGGCAGAGCCTGTACGGAAGGGCTCACCCTGGTGTGAGCGCAGTTGTGGGCGGACAGCCTGGCCCCCAGGCAGCGGTCACTACCCGCCCGGGCTTGAGGCCTCTGCTCTCAGCCCTTTTCAGCGTGAGTCAGCCGAACACCCTCTGCAGACAGTTTCTGTATTTGTTCCGTATATAAATGTGAAAACACGCGGAAGTCACTGTATTCAGCAATTCTGAGTCCGGTGCCTCGGCGGTCCCGGCCCTCAGTCTGATGACCTGGTACAAGAGTCTGGATCTGTGGAAGGCGCTGGCCCTGACCAGGTGGGAGACCCAGGCCTGTAGGCTCGCCTCCCGCACCCCGCTCTCCCAAGTCACTGCACGCCCACACCCTAGTCCTGGGGATGAACAGGGCTGCCAGTTGCCCGGCGCAGCATCCCTTACTCGGGTACCACGGTCCCGGGAACCGGGGAGTGGAGTTGTGCTGAGAAACACACACCTCCTCCCACAAGCCTTTCCAGACCCCTGGGGGCCTGACTACATGGAGCGGACTCAGAGACTCAAGGGGCTCAGCACACAGGTCCTGGGAGAGGTCGCCCGTGCGGGAGACCCCTGGGCACCTCCCTCTTATCAGACTCCAGGGAGGAAGGCGCCCCTCGTTCACCAGCACAGACCTCATGGTCCTGGCTCACAAGCAGCGTGAGTCCGGCGGACTGTGCAGCCCAGGTTTTATTGAATCCAGCAGGAAAAGGAGAGGACCTGCTTACACTGAAAGTTTCAAGGTCAAATATTTGAATAATTCGTCCCTTCAGCCAATAACTACTTACTAAGGGCCTCCTGGTTACCCTTCCTGAATCTGCGCGGCTTTCCATACACACGCGCAAGTGCGGAGCTGCCGAATTCTGGGACCCCTCGAGCACCAGGGTCTTGGCCTCCCCGGAGTGTGTTCCCTGGAGCCTGCCGAGGAAGGGCGCTCCTGCCCACCGAGTGTCTGATGGGGACTATGTAGATCCGCCGTAAAGCAGTCACGGAGTCTCCCAGCTTCTCCAAGGAAAACCCAAAATCTCAGTGCTCACAAAATTAAAGCTAAGGCGTCAAAACATGTCCTTTCTAGTTTTCTCCATGTTATAAACCACTGGGCTTCCCAGGCGGCACAGTGGGAGGGACCCGCCTGCTGTGCAGGAGACATGAGACGCAGGTTCAGTCCCTGGATCGGGAAGATCCCCCGGAGGAGGGCATCGCAAGCCACTCCAGTGTTCTTGCCTGGAGAATCTCATGGACAGAGGAGCCTGGAGGGCTACACTCCACCGGGTCACAAAGAGCAGGTTAAAACCAGGTGCTTTAGAAAGTGATTCAAGGCGTTGAAAGTATTTTAAAGATTGATCTAATTTGGGGTTGTCAGGATAAGCCTAGAATCCAGAATCAGCTGCTAGCTGTCCTTTAGGACAAGCACGGCGGTGGTTATGTGGCGCCTACTCCAGTTGGTGGCAGCCACCCGGACTGGTGCTGAGAGGTTGCAGTGCTGGAAAAGGGCCCAGATGAGGCACTCGTGTGCCCACAGTGAGGGGAGGTCGGGCGGCCTGGGTGCCACCCCTGTGTTGCCTGCGTCTGCAGACTTTCGGCCCCAGGTGGTGAAACTGCACACTTGCCTTTAAGAGGGTCTTCGTTTGTATTATGAAATGTGATAGCAACGAGAAAGGAAATCGGACCTTCATTATACAGTTGTTGTTTTCTTTTTTTTTGCTTTAAAATTTAGCATGCTCCAAAAACTGGGCATAGAACCATCTGCCGATCACTACTACCAGGTAAGTCTTGCTTCTGGTTCTTCTCAACTGTGTATCTGCTAACTGGGGGCGCCCGGCCACGACCAGGTGTCACCTGAGCTGTGAGCTCTACTCTGGTTTCAAAGAACCCACGCCAGCCCCTCCCCCTGCCTATTACATTTCTAAACAGATTTCACTTAAACTTGTCTTCGTGTATGTTTTGTGTGAGCTCAAGGCTACTGAAGCCTGATTTTCGAGCAGGTTCATGGTCTCCTAGTGAGGAGTGTGTTCCAGGCTCTCAAGAGGCTGGTATTAATGGAATGTGCGGTTGGACAGCACAGTTCTATGAACCTGAAGAAAATGAAGATTTGCTTTTATGATGTAATTGTGCTTTATTTCATGATAAAAGTGTAGAAATTGGAATCTGGCAGAGCCTGTACGGAAGGGCTCACCCTGGTGTGAGCGCAGTTGTGGGCGGACAGCCTGGCCCCCAGGCAGCGGTCACTACCCGCCCGGGCTTGAGGCCTCTGCTCTCAGCCCTTTTCAGCGTGAGTCAGCCGAACACCCTCTGCAGACAGTTTCTGTATTTGTTCCGTATATAAATGTGAAAACACGCGGAAGTCACTGTATTCAGCAATTCTGAGTCCGGTGCCTCGGCGGTCCCGGCCCTCAGTCTGATGACCTGGTGTGACTGAGTCAGCACGTGCGTCTCCCTCTGGGGATCCGCCGTTTTCCGCTGCCCATGGAGGGTAGGGCGGGCGGGGCAGTGCCCTTCCGGAGGGGCTGCAGGCCGCCCTCTGTCCATCTGCCCAGGAGGCAGGGCATTTGCAGCCCCTTCAGTGTCCCCTGTACTCAGGTTTAAGTGGATAAGCGGAATTTTCTTGCCCAGAACGTGACATTCAGAGAGCAGACTTCAATTCCAAGCCAGAGCAGCAGCCACAGCGAGCGTTTTCTGAGCTCCTTCTCTGAGCTGGAGGCTCGGGGCGGGCGCCAGCACGGGCAGGGCCTGCCCGCCCGCCTCCTGGGAGGAGGGCTTCTGCTTTCGTGCCGGCATGCGGGCCCCGGATCAGGGCCGAGAGGGGAAGGGAGACCCGCGCAGCGCCACCTGTGTGGACTCCGGTCTGGAGGGGACCTGCGGGGCTGCTCCGCCTCCTCAGGGCCCGGGCCGGGGCGGTGCATCCCCAGCGTCTCCGAGCTGTGTCCGTGAGCCAGGGGCGCTCTGGGGAGAGCACGCCGCCGTAGGGTGTTTGCTTCCACACGCGTGTAAGCCAGTGCCACTTCTGACCACGGCAGGACGGTTTGTTTCCTCTGCTGACATTTCATTTCTAATGCAGTTCATCAATTTCAGGTGTCGGACGTCAGAGATGCGCTTGTCAGCGTGTACAAAGTCGTGCCCAAAGTCCAGTGTTTTCTGCTAGAGAAGGTCAGATGTGCTGTGCTCTGTCTTCCCCTCTGTCTCCACCAAGAAGACCCGTGCGGTCTTCCGTGAGCGCATGCTCACCGTGGAGTTCCCAGGGGCGGAGTTTTGGGGGGGTGGGGGTGTGCAGGTGTGCAAACGCATCCGTCCGTGTGTGTGTGTGCGTGTGTGCACGCGCATGTGTGTGTGCGCGTGTGTGCACGTATGTGTGCACGTGTGCACGTATGTGCGTGTGTGTGCGCGTGTGTGTGTGCTTTGAAATAGCAGGCTGTTGTTTGACACCGTGCTGGGCGGGCTGCTGTGCTGGCAGCTGCTCCCTAACGCGGGCTCCTGTTCAGGTGTGCAGGTGTGCAAACGCATCCGTCCGTGTGTGTGTGTGCGCGTGTGTGCACGCGCATGTGTGTGTGTGCGTGTGTGCACGTATGTGTGCGCGTGTGCACGTATGTGCTTGTGTGTGCGTGTGCGCGTGTGTGTGTGCTTTGAAATAGCAGGCTGTTGTTTGACACCGTGCTGGGCGGGCTGCTGTGCTGGCAGCTGCTCCCTAACACGGCTCCTGTTCCGGAAGGCGCGAGGCAGGGGCGGGGCCCCGGCCGTGTGTCACGTGGCGTCCCGGTGTTAGCCCTGTCAGCTGTCTTTCCCGTCCAGCTTCCAGATGAGTCGTGCTTTCCTCCGTCAGCTGCTGAAGTCTTAAACTCATTTACCGACAGGGTGCCGGGTGCTGTTTACCTGTTCATCGACTGTGATGCAGGCGTGGTGTGTGTGGGCGCGTCTGCTCGCACCTTTGTCCAGGTGTACATCTCTAAGCTGAAAGGGGGGTCTCCTCCCCGGCCACGTCCAGGCTGGCTCAGGGGCGGGGCTGGAGGTGACCACAGCCGCCCCTCTGGGCCCTGGCCCCAGTTCAGCTCTGAAGCGGGGGTCCCGCTCCTGGAGCCCGGATCCCAGGTCCGGAGCCCTGTCTTCTGTCTTCTGTGAGCCGCGGTGATGCTCGGACCTGCCTTCTGAAGCATCTTCGCTCTTCCCTTCAGGGCCGGGAGGTGCAGCTCCTCGGGCAGATAGAGCTGTGCTTCTCCAAGGAGCTGCAGCTGCGGAACTGCTCCCACGTCGTGGAGCCGGCGGCCCACAGGCAGGAGGCTTGGCCGAACCTGGGCCTGCATGTCTGCGAGGACGGCCCGGTCCTATACCCTCCACTCAACGAGACCAAACTCTGATGCCGCGGTTTGTACATCTCCGCTTTGAAAAGCAGGAGAAACTGACAGCCCACTGCCTCTAAAACGCAGCTCACAGCCGCCTTCGCCTGAGCCTGTTCTCTCTGTCCTGCTTTGCACTCGTGTCTGGGAGCTGAGTCTTGCGGTCCCTGTGAAGGTGGGGTGTGCAGGGCGTGCACCGAAAGGGAGGGGTATCCCCGCCTCTTGGCTGCCTTGTGGTTGGAGTGAAGCTCTGGTTTCTTTTTTCTCTTCTTTGGCAATCTCTGCAACCTCCTTGGAAAATAAGGCAGGCCCGCTTGGAGCCTGGGCTGGCGGTGCAGACTCAGGAGAACTCACCCTTGCGTCTCTCACTCTGAGGACACGATGGGGGCAGTCAGGACCAGCCCTCAGGCAGGAGCCCAGGCTGCAGACGGGTCGGGGCTGGGGGGCTGCAGGGAGGGGGCGCGGTGCTGGAGGGAGTCTCTGCCTCAGGCCTCAGGGCTGTTGGCTCCTGTTCGTGGTCACCTGCCAGCGTCTCCCTTTGGGGGGCTGATGCGGATGGCCCAGTGTCCCCGAGGGCCCTGGTGCTGGCAAGCGAGATGCTCTGTGTGTGCATAGGGGGTGAGCGGGGGGGGGGAATTAGCAGGACTCAGTCCCAGGTGTTAAATGAACTTTGGTGCTTCTGCAGAAAGATGAATCTATTGTGTTGCCTATGGGATGAGCTGTTTCCTGTGGAAGGGAGGTGGCAATACCTAGGTTTCCTTGAGATGTGTATAAGAGACAGCATGCCAGCCCACACCCCCACGGCACAGGTGCTGCTCCCTGCAGACTAGAAGTCCCGCAGGGCAGGCGGTCCAGCAGCTCCCCCTTTTTCCCCGGGAAGGCGGCGTCGGTCCTCAGGCGCCGGAGGAGGCCCCTGGGGGCGGGTCTGTGTCCCCCGAGGTGCTGCCTGGAGGTGGGGCCTCAGCGATGAAGTGCATCCAGGCCCAGGCGGCTCTGAAGACGGACGCGCTCGGTGACAGACGAAGCTTCGTCCAGAGGGAGCCGAGTGGCGTGTCGGGAATCTGAGTCCGATTTTGGCCCTGACTGTCTCTTTCCCTAAGGGAGGGAGGGTCACCCTGCTCTCCACGTCAGGCTGGGCGCACACGCGGCCTCCGCAGGGCTCCCCTGCGCCCCAGGCTCACACGCGCCGCGCTCCGCCCGCCCGTCTCCTGAGTCTCCCTGTTGCCCGGGCCGAGGGCCTCTGCTTCTCCCTCTGCTGGTTCCTGTCAGGCTCCTCAGCGAAGGGGAAGGAGGAAACGCGGCCGAGGCTTTATCTGTGCCCAGGCCGGCCCCAGCCTCCCTGGCTGCCGGGCCTCGGGCCTCGCTGCGGTGAGCCTCTGTCCCCTGGAGAGACGTTCAAAAGGCAGCTGTTGTTTTTTCTGACTCATTTTGCAAACACATGGCTCAAGGCAAGGGTTTCTACTTCATTATTTCCAGATGAGCTGGTAAATTTAAATAAAGCTTCACATTTGAATTGAATTTATTTTATAGCTTTGGAAAATCAAGAAAAGCGGTGGTCTGCTGATATTCCTCAGACACCAGTCTTTCTAAAATCTGCCTGCGTGCTTTTTAAATAGGCTATAATTTTTTTAATAAAATACATTAATTATTATACAGTCTGAGCATTTCTTGAGGGTAGGCCGAAACTTGAGCAGGATGGTGTAAGAGTGAAGGGCAGCTGAAGAGGGAAATGAAGCAAAATGTCCACGGTCCTAAGATTTCGGATGTGGACCGAATGGGATAAAATCAGGAGCAGGCTCAGCAATTCCTAACAGGATCATTGTCCAGTCAGTGCTCGTGGCTTTTTATTAATATTTCTGTGTGGCCTCGAGCACAGGACCAGCCGTGATGAAATGGCTGATAACCGGAGTCCAATCCATAAGTATCAGGCGACAGGCTGCGGGTGACGGGGAAGAATGGAAGTCTCTGTTCAGAGCCCGAACCCCAGAGAAGGAGCCAGGGTCTTCTGGGAAGGCGTCACTGAATATGATTTTGAACGAAGACCTGAAGGAAATGAGGTTGCAATCCATGGAGGAAGAACCTTCCCGGTGATGGAACCAGGCAGAGCAGAGGCCTGGGCGGCAGCAGGCCTGTGAGCGCAGCTGGGGGCGGCTGTGAGAGGCCTGTGAGAGGCCCCGGGCGCTGAGCAGCGGGCTGTGCACACCCTCCCGGTTCCCCTCCGCCTGTGAAGGCACCTGCGCTGCTGGAATCCCCAGAGTGTCCGCAGGGCGTCAGCTCCAAACCAGTGTCCTCTGGCCATCGTGAGAATGAACGGTCAGGCTGATGAGGGAAGAAACATGTGTGTGTCCTAGACCTCTGTGGAGCATGCAGCTTACATCCTGCCCAGACAAGGACACACACGTGGTCTGATTGTTTTATCCTTCGGGGTGTTTTGTGAACTCTCAACCAGGAATAAAAATTTAATCCAGGTCCTAAGGCAATTGAAATTGTACTGTGAATGTTTTTGCACAATTTAACTCTGTTGGCTAAATTCATCACTGCAGAGGGCTGAAAAACCCTTCAGTGAGCATAAGAAACTTTCCCTGGAAAGCTCTGGCTCAGGAGATGAAATTAGCAGGACTCAGTCCCAGGTGTTAAATGAACTTTGGTGCTTCTGCAGAAAGATGAATCTATTGTGTTGCCTATGGGATGAGCTGTTTCCTGTGGAAGGGAGGTGGCAATAACTAGGTTTCCTTGTCCTGACAAAACCTTTAACAGACAGTGAGAAATGCTGCAATTTCACATAAATTTTGTGATGGAAATTCTGTTTTTCTGAGTGACTATAGTGAGTGTAGCCAAAGCTCTGGTTTTCCAGTAGTCGTGTACAGATGTAAGGGTTGGATCATAAAGAAGACTGAACCCAAGAACTGATGTTTCAGTCTGTGGTGCTGGACAAGGCTCTTGAGAGTCCCTCGGAGTGCAGGGAGATCAAACCAGTCAGTCCTGAAGGAAATCAACCCTGAATACTCATTGGAAGGACTGATGCTGAAGCTGAAGCTCCAGTACTTTGGCCGCCTGATGCGAAGAGCCGACCCAGTGGAAAAGACCCTGATGCTGGAGAGACTGAAGGCAGGAGGAGCGGACGACGGGACGAGATGGATGGCCTCACTGACTGGATGGACACGCGTTCGAGCAAACTTGGGAGATGGTGCAGGACAGGGAAGGCTGTGGGACAAGACTTAGCTGAGCAACAGCGTGGTGAGTCTTGCCTTTGCTGCCGACAGAAAGGATTAGCATCCCAGGCTCAGGTGACGGGAGGTGGTTAGAGGGTTGGCAGGTGTAGGTTTAGAAGCTGTAAAACTGCAATGACTACGCACAGGTTTGCCTGGAACATTTCGTACCTGTGCAGCTGTCAGACATTCATAATCCCTTTCTTATGGAAAAAAGTTATACAATAACTTTTCCTCTTCATTTTTGCGGCTGAGTAACACAGACTCATTTTTACCAGCAAAGATGTCGACCAACACAGTAGGAGGTGGGGGGGTTCCAGTCACTGCTTGTTCTGCCCTCCTGGCTACTGGGGCGCGTCTGGCCCTCCACGCCCAGCCCCCCACCAGCCCCGCAACGAGATGTGCGGTCCTCCTGCTGCCACGGTGATACGGC